>VXBC01001532.1:347971-495875 GCA_013399945.1 Ploceus nigricollis | reverse complement strand
AACCGACAACCAAACCCACCAAGACGCCAGCCGCCATTTCGCGCAACAACAGGCAGAACCCGAGCGAGCAGCCCCAGCCAAGCGCCCTAAGGAGAGAGAGAGAAAGAAACAAGAGACACACGCACAGAAGAGTTAGACAGGAAAAAAAATACCCATAGACTCCGCCATGATCACAAGAGGTTTAATCGCCCCCCCTCCTCCCTCAGACTTAATGCCCCATTACAGCCGCCTCCTCTGCGTCCAACCAGCTAGCAGATCCCTTCACCTCGGCTCCCTCCTGCCGCAGCAGCAGCTGTTTAGAGCCCCAAACTCTCTGTGCCCAAGGTGTGGGGGGACGCTAGTCTATGGCGCTGCTGCTAACTGCTTCTCCAGTCACCCGAAAGTGGCGGCTCCATCGAGGCAGGGTAAGAGCTGCCAGCCCAGCTTTTATCTGGTGCCCCGAGTTTGCGCACTGAAGAAGGCTCGCTCAGCCCCTGGTGGGCGTCGAACGAAACCCCAGCCGCCGCCTCCCCTCCCTCCATCAGCCGTATCGCTAGAGGGGCTGAAGCCGGGCAGGGGAGGCAGGGCGGCGTAGGGTGCAGCGGGAGCTGGGAGGAGATATGGTGGTCAGGAAGAGGGGCTGCTTACGAATGGCCGGAGCTGTGTCTGCCCTGAAAGGCTGAGCGAGCTCCTGGCATTGGCAGCGCCCGCTGGTCTGGATGGAAGCGCGCCATTCCTACTCCCCGAGCGCTGTTCCCTAACGGGCAAACGAGGCTCGTTCGCTGCTTGTCTCATTCCCTGCAGAACAGAAATGCCTTCAGCGAGTGCTGTCGCACTCGCTCTAAGGAAAGAAGCTTTCTCCCACTTGCCTTTGAGTCCTAAACGCTTCGGGGAAGATTCTCAGCCTCGAGTGTCTTACTGAAAGTTTCAGTCAAAAACTCCTGAGCAGGTCTGCAAAAATTCCCGCTCCCCTCTTCCCCTCCCCTCAGGTGGTTCTTCTGCCTGTGTGAGATCCGGCAGGTCTGCCCGGCTTTTCGCGCAGTTTAGGCCGAAAATGTGCTGTTAAAAATTCATAAAGAACACGTATGCTGACAGCATCGACGGTCGTGAGGAAGAAGCCGGAGGTCGGGGGTGCGAGAGCGGCCGAAGAGGGAGTTTTGGCGTTTATTCCTCCGAGGATGCAGCTCTGACTCAGTCACCCTCACTCACGCCCGCGCTCGGCCCCACAACAGGCCGGGACGGAGCCCCCGCCCCTCCCGCGCAGGCTGCGCCGCCGGGGCTGCGGATCGCCCCCGGCGCCAGCCCCCGCTGCCGCCGCCCCTCCTCCGCTGCCCTACTTCCCTCCTCACGGCCCCCCTGCCCAGCCCCTGCCGCAGTCTGGTGCCGCGGCCGCGCCCAGACCCCGGAGCCGTTCTGCGTGTTGCAAAATGGACTCTGAGGGCTCGGNTTTGTACACAGGTCCCAGGGCAAAGGCGCCTTTGAGCTGGTCCCTGTAGGGTTCTGCGCACTGAGCTAGGTTTGGGGGGAGGGGGGGGTCTCCTCTTTCCCTTTCTTTTACTAGAGCCTACTGAGGGCTGAGTCCTACCTAGGGTAGGGATATCCGCAGTGGGGCTGTTGCATTGTTTTGGTTGGGATAGAGAAGGGGCTCAGCTGAGGGGTCCTGCTGCCTGGCCTGTGACCATTACAGGTGAGTCTTTGGTTATTACCAGCATATTCTGCTGTGGGTGCTTTGGGGGAGGGGGGGGTGGAAAAAGGGAGTGAAATGCGACGGGAATGTCTCATTACCTTCGGGGCGAGTATAACTCCTTCCCACCCTGAAATGTGTTTAATTTCTGTTTAAGTTGCCTTGAATTTGCTTTTCCTTTTGTGGGGTTTGGTTAAAAAATGGCAGGCTGTCGCTATATCTTATGAATATGGCGGGTTACTGTAACTGGAGGAGCTGAGGAGAATTTTTTGGCAGTTACGCCAGATTTATGCATTATGCTTGGAAAATGAGCCAAAAGGAGCTATTATGTGACAACATAGGCTTCCTTGGGCTGGCGGTTTTCACAACGGGTTTGTGCGTTATTGGGACTGCGTATTGAGTTTTACGAAGCTTGGGGAAGCCTATTCTTTTCCTCCATCCTGTATATTTTTGCTTTGTGGTACTAAAATGGCTCGTTATAGGCCTAATCTCTTTGCCTTCCACACCCCCGCCTCCCTGCCTGCCTCCCTGTTAATATCTCTGCTTCGTGGTGTAACCTGGACAAACGGAGAGCTGTCCCCAGGAGTTTCTGTGCCAATTTAAAAGGGGATCATTCTCCCCACCCCCTTTCTCGAGGCTGTAAGTAGCGAGACTGGTGCACCCCTTTCTTGCTTTAGTTTCTGCAGCCAGTGTTCGTGTTCCCTGTGTGGCATATTTCATTCTCTTTCCTGAAGCAGTTAGTGTTGGTGGGTTTGACCGTATTGCTGCAGACACAGGGGGAGAGAAACAAGCGGTTCACTGTGTACTACTAAATAGGGTAGAGAAACATAATATAGCGTGGTTATAAAGGTCCTGTATTCCCCCATACTCGGCTATTAGGGAATGTGCGGTGTCTGAAAGCCCTGAGGTCCCTAAAATGCTACATACTACGTGTCGTCAAAAGCAGAAGTTCAGTGCTGCATCTGGATTTACGAATGTTTTAGTCTATTTATTTACAGTAGCTTAAAGGAATAATAACGAAGCATTTTTGTTACTCAGGGTTCAGATCAGAGAACAGCAGGAGATATCCATGGCAGTACTTGCAATGCATGATTAATTGGTTATCATCACTATACTTTTGAAGTTACTTTTTAAAAAATGTGGAGCAAATTTATTAATTTCCCTCTTTTGTCCTTTAGAGATTCTAAAAATGGCGGCCTCAGGCTGATGTTGTGGTAATCTAATCAGCTCGGGTCCTCCACACCCCATGCAGTGCGTTTGTCTGCAGCATATTAGTGTCTTACTATGTTAAAATGAAAAGGCTGTTCCCTTCAAATAACGTACAAAACAGCTCTTGACTTTACTGCGATTTAAAAATGCTGTGTTCCAGCTGATTAATTTTATTGGTTATGTGTGTGAAAGGCAAGTGAACGAGACCACTCTTGTCGGGGAGAAGGGGGGTGGAAAGAGGCAACAGACTCAAGCAGCTCCTTCGAGGGGTGTGTATATGGTGCTGTAAGGTAATATGTGTGTCGGTTTAGTAAATTGGAAAGGCTCCTGCGTTTGTGATCGATGCTGTACAGCTGTCTGTCCTACTAACGACATAAAATCAGGAATATTTATCAACGCGAGTCATGGATTACGATCACTAAGACTGTCAGCTAAATTCTTTGTGGAAACACATTTGTGAATGTCATATTCATCTTCCAGGAAATACCTTCACTGGACATCGGTGTAGTAATTCCATGTATTCATAGTTAGAGAATACAGAATGAATTTAAGGGAATAATGCACGTGAGATTATAACCTGTTACTTTATTTAAAGACACGGAATTTCTTCTGCTGCCATGTAATCTTGGCATTACATTTTTTTCTTCAATTTATTTTGTATATTGCTATATAAATTGTATATGTGATAATACACATACAAGTACTGAGGGAAGGTGCAATTCGTAACGTCTAATTTTTTTCCTAAATGAAATATGAACCATTTAGTATCACCACTATAAATATGTTTGAGTGGGGGGAAGGGAGGTCACAAGGATTCATTATTTGGTAGTTGGTGTAGTGTACTCTGATACATACTATAGCAGCTGCAAATTGTATGTTTTAAGCAACAATAACAAAAAATAAATTTTCACATTTTTTTAATGCCTGTCTTTAATTTTGTCCTTTAAATTAATGAGATGTGAATTCCTATTCCGGTATAGCTTTAGAACCTTCTGGATTTAAGAAATCAAAAGTGAGGTATTGAAGTGGCAAAGCTGTGTTCAATCTCTGACGAATTTTAATTTGAATACCATTTAGAAGCACTGTTGTAGGATTTAAGGTATACCTGAAGTTGAACAGTAAGATAGACTTTTAGGGTGTTGTTAATGCATGCCTTTAGTGTGTTTTGAGGCCAAAGGCTGAGTGATTTTGTTAATTCTCCAGTAATGCATGCTCCCATCATCTTTATTTATATAAATATATTTTTTTATTCTAAACCATGTCTTATTCTCTCTATTTAAAAGTACATGGAAAAGACTTTAAAGAGTATACAGGCCTTTGTGGAAACCTTTGCCTTTTTCTTTCCTTGCCTTCAGTTGAAAGCTCCTGTTCTTGATGCTATACAGTCTGCAGCTCTTCATGGCTTCTGTCATGTTCTCAAAGAGACATCTGATTCATAATTAGAGGAAAATAACCTTGTACACTTTACAAAAACTGTTTGGGGAAGGGTAATGAAATAACCCAAAAAATACTAATTTTCAAAATTTACAGTTTGTTTTATGCACTAAGAACCTCTTGGGAATTTAGACATCTTCCAGAGTTTTCCTGTATGAGTTTTAATGAGTCAGTTTGCCTTCGTGACTCAGTTTCTCCATTTGTATAAACAGATCTGTGATTTGTTTTAAGGAGATGAGACTACAAAACAAATTCTACCTTTATTTTTTAACTCCATTGATGTTTTTATTTATATATTCATAAAGGATGAAATACCCCCCTGCCCCAAAATTAATACAAGCTTCTTGAAAGAAGGAAGGTCTGAAATCTAAATTCCTTCTTTTTTAAGACATGTTTCTATTCCACAAACATTCTGTCACAAATGCAATAATATGGATTGGAGTTATGAATCCATTTATGTATCTTAACGTTTTTCATATCTAAAGGAGAAATTTGCTTAATTGTCACTTAGCCTTTTGGGTGAATGTTTTTGCCATCTGGGAAATTCCAGAGGAGAAATAATACTGACTCTTTAGACTAAATCTAGGGAAAGTTTCTTTTAGGACTAAGTAACCTCTTCAGGTTACTTTGAGGTAATGCAACTCCTGATTTCTCTTGGACAGTTTCAGCATACACAACTATTAAAGTTCTGTTGGAAAGCAGCAGAAATACAGAAATCAGTGTCACACTGAAGGCTGAAGTGTTTCTCCAGTTCTGATCTTGGTTTGACTAAGGACAGTCTTAATTTTGCATGCATCCTAATACTAATTTTAGTAAGGACTATTTGTGGGACTGAGTTAAGGGGTGGTGTATGTAATTGTAGAATCATGGTATTGTTCTAACTAGATTAATGTAAATGAAGGTTTAATGAAAGTATTTTGCTGTTGTCGTGTGACATTCTAACAAAATTTAGTGGGAGTGGTATAGATGGGTGAAGATATAAAACAGAACCCAGTTCAGACTTCTGCAGACATCCTAAAGAAGTGCATCTATGTTATTTGCCTCATGACTTCCATACAAATGAGCATTTGTGAATCTCTCAAAAGCAGATTTTGCTGGACAGTGTTTTTTCAACAGGTACACTGTTTAAGTGTTTCCACTGTGCAGATAGTTCTGATTTATTGCTGAGAGTGACACTTAAGGCATCTCTAGGGTAAAAAAAATTTCCACAGATGAGAAACGTGGATTAGGGGAAAAATCCTCAATTCCGTGCTTCTAAATTCTGGATTATTTAAAGTATTAATTGTAGTGGTCTTTTGAATGGTGCAAGATGGATATTTCTATCTACATTTTCTTAGTAACAGAAGAGTTGTACCCACAAAACCTAATCTCTTTGAGGATCCAAATTTCTGCTCATGACCTTCACAGTACAGAAAAAACGTGCTGTAGTTGTGTTCAAAAAAACCTGCTGTTAACCTTTAAGGCATAACAAACAAGTACTTAAAAGAAACCTTTTCAAGGTTTCGTATGCTTGCTAGGAGATACTGCTATTATATTTCCTCTTGCAAATCTTAATGTATTAATGAAACAAGCAAGATTTAAGCTGTGTTGGTTGTTTGAAAATTTTAATAAGGTTATCATAAACCTTTGAAGACAGTTCGTTTTATTGCACAGAGTATATTTTTTTAACATGCCTGACCTAAGTGGTTTTGTATCTTATTTTTCAAAATTAAAATATGGGTAAGCACTATAGTAAAGCAGTGTCCATTCAAGTTACGTGTTTCAAAAGTGAATGTGAAGATTGCATCCTGTGCGAGTAGAGTATGTTTGTTACTTTTGCATATTGTATTACCAGAGTGCTACCTCTTGTTTCATGTGATAGGTCATACGCTGCTTAGATGAAGATCCAGTGCTGTAAAACCTAAGGGAGACTTTAAAGGGACCAGCAATTTTGCAAATCAGGCACTTCCAAAATAGTATTGTTCCTAGTTTTAGTGTTTAAAATTAGCACTTGCATAGTTTAGATACTAAAATTTCATATTGCAGTCTCAGGTTAAGGAAAGCTTTTTTATTTTATTCTCATTTGTAGTTGCATTTTTTGTATTTTATGCCATCATAATCTAGGTAATCATTCACTTTTATATCTTCATCACAAAAGTAAATTGCTTTCAAGTTCAAAGACAAGATGATAAGACTAAGTTTTAATTACATTATTGTTCTTTATATTGCAACTTAAGAAGGAAGCCATATAAGCTGTTNGAAATTCATAAAGAACACGTATGCTGACAGCATCGACGGTCGTGAGGAAGAAGCCGGAGGTCGGGGGTGCGAGAGCGGCCGAAGAGGGAGTTTTGGCGTTTATTCCTCCGAGGATGCAGCTCTGACTCAGTCACCCTCACTCCCGCCCGCGCTCGGCCCCACAACAGGCCGGGACGGAGCCCCCGCCCCTCCCGCGCAGGCTGCGCCGCCGGGGCTGCGGATCGCNGACCAGGGTGCTCAAAGCCTCATCAAAGTCTGGCCTTGAACTTCCAGGAATGAGACATGCGCTGTTTCCGTGCACAGCCTGTTTCTAGTGCCTCAGCACCCTCACTGTAAAGGATTTCTTCCTACTGTCAAATCTAAATCTCTCATCTTTCAGTTTAAAACTGTTCCCCCTTGTCCTATTACTATTTACTCATGTAAAAAGTCACTCTCCCTCTTTTTTTATAAGCCCCTTCTAGGTACTGGAAAGCTTCGTTTAGGCATTTGGAGCCTNCTGCTTGTTGCAAAATGGACTCTGAGGGCTCGGCGGGCGCGGGCTGCACTCCCGGCCCGTAAGCAAAATGGCGGCTGTTTGGCTTCGCCTTGGTAACCCTGCCCCTGTCAGGCGGGGCGGGTGAGCCCCGTGCAGGGGGAGGGAGGGGAGAGCGGACGCCATTTTCCCAGAGAGAGGCAGTGACATAGAAGGGAGCGTAGGAGGCTGGAGGGAGGGAGGCACGGGAGCAGCGGCGNTTGTGACCTCCTCTGGATCTGCTCTAACAGGTCCACTTCTTTCTTGTGTTGCAGACCTCAGAGCTTGACAAAGAACTGCAGGTGGGATGTCTTGAGAGCGGAGTAGAGGGGCAGAATCACCTCCCTTGACCTGCTGCCCACACTGCTTTTGTTGCAGCCCGGGGCATGGTTGACTTTCTGAGCTGAGTGCACACTGCTGCTGAGTTGTGTCGTGCTGCTCGTAAACCAGCACCTGCAAGCCTCTGTCCTCCTCAGGGCTCTTTCTCCACCCGTTCTCTGGCCAGCCTGTACTTGCGCTTCCCGGACACGGGTGCAGCACCTTGCACTTGGCTGTATTGAACATTATGAGGTGCACACAGGCCCACCTCTCAAGCCTGTCAGGGTCCCTCTGGATGATGTCCCTTCCCACCAGCGTGTTGGCCACACCACAGAGCTTCATGTCATTGACAGACTTGACGAGAATGTGTTTAATCCATGTCACCAGTAAAGGTTTTAAACAGCCATGGTCCCAATACCAGTTCGTGAGGAATGCCACTCATCACTTGTCTCCACTTTGACATCGAGCTTGACAGCTTGCAACTTGTACAAGTGCAACCATGCGGCCAGTTCCTTATTCACCAAATGGTCCATCCATCACATTCTTGTGTCTTCCATTTAAAGATGTTGTGCAGAACAGTTATTTATCAATCACAGAAGCTGATAAAACTAATAGCCTGTATTTGCCACTCAAGAATTTAAGCTTCTGTATAGCATGATAGAGTCGGGTCTTTTACCTTGAGGAGTTCTGAATATTTAAATTTGTTTGGTGTTCATTACTTTTTAACTCTTGTAAATTGATAGGACTGAAGATACTTTTTGACAGTTGGTGATGCTCTTAGCTTGCCTTGAGTAGAGAGAGGGACCTAACTTCTAATTAGAATGGTTATAATGGGCCTGAATTGGAAACTGTATCACAGAACAGATGATAGTGAAGTCTAGATGGTTAATCCTGTTTTAACTATTGGTTTAAAGAAAATTTTCCAATAAGAAGTAGTTTTAGTCAGTTCTGCTTAAACTGAAGATTTGAGAATTACAGCAACTTACATATAACTTTTGAGGAAGGTACAAAGTGATTACATGTCTCTTTTGGTTTCCAAACATACCATTCTAGAACTGTGAAAGAAACATGAATACTTTATATACAATTCATAAACAATACAGTAGTTATTTTACTGGTGATAAGGGTAAAGTTCCTCCCTCAAATGCCTTACCAAGTAATTCCACTGATTTTTTTTCCTTTAGCTTAGGATAGGAATGTTTGATGCAAATCTTTAATATCATGAAGGATTTTTATGAATGACTGTGTTGTGGGGTTCTTTCAAATGTTTGTTCTCTGTCTTACTTTCCAGTGATATCTTTTGTACTGAAAGACGAAAGCCAACACTGCTTTTTGTTCCCTTCTGTGTGGCAGTAGTAGTGAGAATTAAACCTGTTTATTGAGCTTCCATCACTGGGCAAAATTTCTTTGTGCTTATTTAAAAATCAGATATTTCATATCTCTGTTACTATAATTGAAAAATGTACTGAAACTTCAATTGAAAACACAAAGATATAGAGTTAAAATGCGTGGAATGGAAATTTCTTAACCCAAATAATACAATTTTGCAAAATAATTGCAGTTGAAAATAAATTCAGTTTTGTTTTCTTTAAAGTCAGAAGGATCTTTTGATCATACACTTCTGTATTTTTTTGTGTGTCCTTGAACGTGAAATAGTCTCTCCATCTGTTCCCTCATTTTTTTCTTGCCAGTATCCTCCCCAAGTTTTTGTAGAGAACATTGAAATACTGCCAGATTGTTATGAAAAGATATAGTCCAGGTTGAACTGTAGTTAATGGAATTATTCTAACTGCCAGAAAGAATTGAAAGTTTGTGTTTGAAAGAATGTGACTTTCTGACTTGCTTGTGATTAGAATCCTAGGCATAAGCATAGCAGTTAGGTGAATGTTTACAAATTGCTTCCATGAGTAAAAGTAGAAGCACTGTTGAGCTATTTAGGTAAATCAAATGTCATGGATAAAAAAGAGGAGCTAGTTTTTGAAATCTACATACGTGAAAACGTATCAAAACAAAAATATGCTTAGCTGAAGTCAGACTTGAAATAAATAAAAAGAATTTACTTCTTCTGTAGTAGGTAGGTAATAATTACAGTAGACTCCCAAGTCTTATTGAGCAGCATAGAAAAAAATTAATTAGCTTATTTGGGATCATGAAGCCTGCAAAACATTTATAGTGTTGAAGGCAATGCCAATATTTATTTTTAGCCATGTATTTTTTCACCCCAAAATCTGTATGTTTTGGGAGGAATATTAGTGACTGAATTGCCATGAGGTATACTGTTATATTATAAAAAATAAATAGACTTAGCCCATACAGTTGTAGATGTGAATTTGGGTATTCTTACAGAATGTGGACTTTATATATTTGCAGAAAGCCTTTGTTTTTTAGGATGTTTGTCAAGAATAATAGTGTAAGGTAACAGATGAAATGTTTTCATCAAGAGTAATTGCTAAGTCACATACAGGCAGTTTGTCTAAGTTTAATCAACAGCTTTTTATCATTTTGTGCTAGATGGAGAAATAGTCATTTGCAGTAAAATAGCTGATGCAAAAAATGACATAAAGCCAAGATATTTTTACTAGGAAACTACTTTATTAGTGTTCCTAGCCTTTGAATTTTTCTTTGAAGGCATTTTACATTTTTCAGTGATAGACTATAACAGGCTAATGTTAGGTAGCTAATATATACTTCTCCAGGCAATATGCAATATTGCTATGATAAAATAATTTTACACCTCCTCATGTATTGTACTCGTTTTGTATTTTACAGTTACTTGGCTCTCCAGCTCAAATAATTGATGGTTTTTGAATGGCTAGGACTTTTTTTGTGTAATTTATTTTCAGAAGTATAGCAGGTGTTTAGTAAACTTGCTGACATCAAGGAATTGGCAGTTAATTTTCAGTTCTCGGTGTTGAGTTCTGCAGATAGAAAACCTAAAATCTGTAAGCATGGTGTGCA
Organism: Ploceus nigricollis; assembly: GCA_013399945.1. Lineage (NCBI taxonomy): Eukaryota > Metazoa > Chordata > Aves > Passeriformes > Ploceidae > Ploceus > Ploceus nigricollis. Next base: position 485,544 of record VXBC01001532.1, on the reverse strand, counting down.
TTAGTATATCTCTACTTACTGTTTCTTTGATAGATTCCTGTTCAATAAACTAATTCTTATTCTTTCTGTAACTGCTTTTATCTTTATTTCCCTTCTACCACTCATTCTTTTTTTCTTCCTAGTCCCATATTTTGTCTAACTTCCACTGAGAGAAGAAAAGGAGTGAAGAGAGAGAAGAGGTAAGGTCAAGTCTCAATGTTCAAGGGACTAGAACAAATATTTGAGGAAAAGACCTTGCTTTCACTCACAGGAATAAGCAAGAGCATCACTGTTGGACCAGAAAGTAAAGAAAAATAGCTTATGTCCAGTGGAAAGCAGCTTTGGTGTGTAGCAGAGGCTTGGCTAAACTGGCAGACTGACTCTTAGTTTGTACTCAAAAGCGTGGCTTGCTTTGTGCAGACTGGAGTCTGTAATACATGTTATGACCTGTGTACCAATGAAAACTTTGTTGCATGATGGAAACTCAAGTTTTTTATGCATAAATCTTGGGTACCATGAAGGAGGCAGGGGTTTTTATTTCCCTGTTTTAGATACTAGAGTTTGACCAATTCATAAAGTTTGGCTGTCATTCCAAATGTGACTGTGGCCTTTGTTGAGTGTAAAATCCAGTGTTTGTCTCAGGGTGTTCATAAGCTGAAGCAGGTTGCCCAGAGAAGTTGTGGATGTCCCATCACTGTAAGTGTTGAAGCCCAGGTTGGATGGGAACCCTGAGCAACCTGGTAGCAGAGATGTCCCTGCCTATGGCAGGGATGTTGGAGCTGGATGATCTTTCAGGTCCCTTCAAACCCAAGCCATTCTGTGATTCTGTGCTAGTAAATTGTGCTTATTGGCACTGTTTTAAAAGCAAAGTTGGAGGAGGAGTAGTTGGTTGTAATAAGAGCATTTCTTAAATAAGTTGGTCTAATGGTTAAGTAAGTCTATGTCAGTACAACCAATAATGTAATAAAACAGAAATTTGACAGGGCTAGGAACTTGAGCTAGCCTTGAGCTCTCTGAAGCTTACTGAAAATCCAAAAGGAGATGGGGGCAGCTATGAGCAGTGTCCTGTGAGAAACAGGGAGAGGAAGCATAATGATTTTAGCCATTATCTGTCATGTTTGACTTCAAACCAGCCATAGCAAGTACTTTTTTGGGTTTTTGTCTGTCTCACAGGGTACATGACAAAGAGGTTAGATGGACATGAGTACTGACAATGTGTAGGTGACCCTGAACAGCATAGGAGGATATTGAGGGGCTTGTGAGTGAGGTTAGAAGCAGTTAATATTGTGATGAGGAAGAAGAGACTGCTGAGAGGGATATAGAGAACATTAAATCAGTGGGAATGTTTGAGCACATGCTACAAATACCAGATTTCTTCTAGAACAAGTTGTTTCTTCTATATGATTTGCAGGACTTGGTCATTAATAGGTGTTAATTTGTATATTTGAGTGTGCCTACTATGTCTTATTTTTCCTACTCCCCTTTTTTTTTCTCAGCACAAATTAAAAGTAAACTGCTAACTTACCTGTTAGGTTACGATAGAAAGCAGGAAATAATAGCAAAGGTCTGAACTTGGGCTTGCAGTTGTTTCTAAGTCTGCACAGTTCTTACGGCAGTGGTGTAACATCTGAAAATAGGATATCCATCCTAATCTCTTAGGAAATCTGTATGGTTATGGAGCATGTTAGGGGAAACAGAGAAAACTTCCTTGTATGTAAGATTAGTCATTTATTCATGTATTCTGCTTCTATTAAAGGTCTGATTAAAGGCATGTTACCTCCTGAGAAACAGCAATGAATAAATATTGATTACTTTATACATTTATTTATGGTACGTGTATATATGCTGCTTATTTTTTCCATATTTGTGTGTTGATACAAGTATATACATATATACACGTGCACAGTATAGTTCATTATTTGAAGGATGTATAGAGTGTACCATTAAAATGCCAGTGTCTCTTGCTAATAACCTAATTTCTTGTTAGACTTGTATGCTCAGAGCAATAGTAGAAAGCAACAGTTTAGAAAAGCATGATTTATTTAATGGAATCTTACTCTCTGATTCTTTAAATTTTCCCTCTTATTCCTTTCCAATTAAAAAGAAAGTTAAAATCAATCAAACCCAAAAAACAAATAACCCAACACATACCTCCCAAATCAAAAACAAACAAAAAAATTCCAAAGGAGGGAAAAACCTGTAGGTAGGAAAGCCAAATAGTAAAGCTTAGTTTGTTGACCTTGTGACAGTTCAGGACATTAGTTTTCACTCTGTGTTTGTGGAGTCTGACAAACTATTGATAGTTGCATTTTTAGTTAAGATTTCTTCTGTATAGATTGTGCCAGGGCATAGGTGTATCAACTTTCTTGTGGATTTCTTGTGGTCAGGGGTGGTTCCTATCCATGACCATGGGTTAAAATTATTGGCCTGTAAATCTGAAGGAAAATATGACAAGAATTGCTTTTGCTCATGATTGCAAAATGTGTGTATACATATGATGTAATTGGTGGGAGGAGGAGAATGTTTAGATTGCATTCTCAATAAATGCAACTCACACATAGAAGATGTATGGTGAGGTAATAAAATACAGTAAAACAGAATACTAACTTTTGGTCATCTATTATCTGAGATGCCTTTGTATAAACAAGTAACAATAAGATACGCAGGAGTCAGCAGAGGTCTGAAAGCAGTAATACAGTCTTGGAAATCTTTACATCTTGCCTGAAAGACCTTATTGATATTGGGAAACAGTAATTAGTTTTTTAGTGATCCTTTGTAACTTTGGAGCCAACCTGGACTTAGAGTAGTGTGAATTTTCTACTGGGAGCAAATGGAAATTAGGAGTTTTGCTATGGGCTTAGTGCTGTGGAACCCTTCTGCATTCAAGCTGACTTGAAGTTACAGCCAGGTTAGCATTGCGTGCTGGTTAAACTGAAAGGTCTTACTTGACTCAAGACTGTCATGCAGATAGTTTGTGTGTTTAACGCTGATTTATTTTTTGTCTGTAAATCTTGTAACTCTTCTTCATTGGTCAGTGCTTGAGTGGAGAATTGACTGTTTCAGCAATTTCATTTGTTGCTTCAACTTGATTCCCTTAAGATTTGTACACATCTCATGAAAATGAGCCTTCATACTGCTCCAAGAAATGGTTATTAATTTCTTGCCTGGATTTAAAGGTGTGAGGGAAGGAGTTTACCGGTACTCCAAGTTTAGCAAAAGAGAGCCTCTTCTGTGCCTGTGCTGAGGGGAAATAAGCTCTTTGTAAAGGTGAGGTGAACTGTCCATTGCTGGGTTAATTGAGAAACAATGTAACTTTTTAGGTGTTGGAGGGGGGGAACTGACAATTATTCTTGGCCATTTCAGTTAGTCTGTTTACTACATTTGGGAAAGTTAACACTTTCATCTTTTATGTATTTTGCAATACACATTTCAAGTTACATAATTTTGCTTTTAAGGAAAGATAGTTGTAGTAGTAGTTGTAGTAGATAGGTTAGAAGGTTTTGATTAATTTTTCTTCAACTCTAGTTACGTGGATTTTGTATACGGATCTTGTGAAAATACAGAGTATAGAGATGGTAATTTTGTTAGTGTATAAATACTTCTGTAGTGACATTGGTTAAGGACTTCATGGTGAAATTGTATGCATCAGTGTAAAATCTAAATAATTATTGATCTTAAACCAGCACTGTTGCGTCTAATGAAATAGCCTAATTATAGGCTATTTAGAATTAGATTTTTCTCCTTAAACCTTTGTGTTTAGGGAGATCCTGGTAATTTGCTTTACAGAGGCATTCTGTGATGAAATCTCCCAAATCTTGAAACATCTAAACCATCTAATAAACTATTTTTTAAAATCTTGTAATTGTTGACAAGTGATGGCTGATAACTGCAGAAAAAAATATTGAAGAACTTTACATGTATATTGAATTCATAAAAACAGGAACAAAAAGATCTAGTATTTTTGTAATGCCTAGTGATGTGAGAAATGTGGACTGATCTAGCAATCCATGTTCTTAAGTACAGTGTATGTGGGAAAATTCTTATATTTGAGATAGGATATAATTTAATTGTAAGCTTAATTCATGATTCCACTTATGTCCCTTTATCAATTAGAAAACAAATATTGATAGGATATAATTTAATTGTAAGCTTAATTCATGATTCCACTTATGTCCCTTTATCAATTAGAAAACAAATATTGATAGGATATAATTTAATTGTAAGCTTAATTCATGATTCCACTTATGTCCCTTTATCAATTAGAAAACAAATATTAAGTTTGGAGTTGCTTTGAATTTGTTCCTAACTTCTGTAGTAAATGTATTTTTTCTAACTTCTGTATGCTTTTTGCTTTTTGTATTTGTCACATGACAACAGAATCTGAAAATTGATTTGTGGGAAGGGAGAAACAAGGAACAGTGACACCATCTGTGTAAAAAGTTGTCAGAGGTGTGAAGAAGAAAGCAGAAACAGCTTTCATTAATATTTTTCCCTCTTTGGTTTTTGTAGTATTAGATGTAAACATGGTTAAAAAACCCTCCAACAAACTAAAAACCCTCATCATATTACAATAATATTACTGTAAATATTATAAGTAATAATGCTATCTTGATATATTAATGTCTCTTTAGGACTTTTTTTATGTTTGAGACAAATAAATTGTTACTGGTGTTGCCACCATCTCTTATCATTGATTTTTATTAAAAGTTTTGAATATGCATCTAGACGAGAGCTTTAGTATCCTTAGACATACAGCATAGGGTCTAGCAGGTTTAAAACTACTGATGTAATTTCAGGAGATCACGCACTTACCTTCTGATTCAAGAGCTGAGCTGTCTTGTGTTTGGGGGTTTTTCCTCCTTTGTGTACCAGTGGAAAAGTTAAGTTTTTTCTTCTAATGTGACACAAGTGATCTTAGCAGGACATGAGAGAAAGGAAACATGTGGTCTCTGTTAGACCACAGAATAATGTTGTTTTAGTGGAATACCTCAGGGATAATGTATGAGTTATTTCCTGTTCTTTAATGCATAAATTATGTTCTCTGTACAAAGCCACAGAGATTAATATTTTGGAATGTATTACGCTCTTATACTTCTGTTGTTTGAGTACAATTAATTTATACAAAAAAGGGTCCTGGTGTCATAAACAAAGTGGATCATAAAAAGTATGGTGAGGCTTCAGAAATTTTAGACTTGATGTGGCTGTTGAGTCAAGAAGCTCCTGTGTATTCTCTAGAGACAACGAGAAGTGCCATTGAAAGTGTAAATGAATGAACAGTGAAGTGTGATTGGTATGAAGAGGTTGATCTTACACAAGATAAATGTTTTAACCAGATTGAACAGAAATTTGTCTGGGTTTTAAGATGAACATTCTATTAGGGCAGGATAAACTTTTTTACAGCAACTAAATCAAAGCAAAATTTATTTGAATAAGGGATGGTTTTTTTCTCCTATAATAAAGTTGTAGGGTGATTATGAGAAAATTTGGTGAATTTAAGAAATTGCCAAAATGCTTTCAGAGCTTAGAATATACTATTACTAATGGAGTAGACTATAGCAAAATTGGAGGGCCTCTACTGCTGTTAATTAAGGTACAGTAGATGAGCCACTTTGTGCAGTAAAGAGCTGATCAATGAACTTTGGACTAGTAGTTTTTATATAGTGGCTTTTAACTCTGTGACCCTGAAATTAACTGGAGAACCAGTGTGGTCTTCCTATCTTTCAAATTCATGTACTGCTTGAAGAAAGACTTTCTTAAACAGTAAGTTGTGGAAATGAATGTACCTATGAAAACAGTTTCTTAAAGGCCATCAATGACAGTTTGTCAGAGTTCTGAAAGAATAATTACTTGAAATAGATGGATACTTGCAATGGAAGGTACCAAATCATGACAGCAGATAGTATTTTATGACTCATCTAAAATACCAGGCTTCAAAGGATAAGCAGTCTCTTCATAGATAAAATTCCCCAGTGGTTGTGTTATTTTCTTTCTGAACTTATAAAAATACTGAGAATATTAGTATGTCATGACAATGCTTCTGTTTCTGACATGGCAGAAAATAATTATTTTCCATCATTCCAAATTTAACATCTCTGTAGGGATCATAATTGGATGGCCTATATATAAGGTCACAGTTTTGTTTAATAAGTGGGTGTAGTGTTATTAATTTATCCTAGATCTCCCCCCACTCTCATTATGGGCATTTGTTGAGGATGGCTACTCATAAATAATGAGCAATGTTTGTTTGAATTAACTTGGCCGTGTAGGTATTGTGAGCCGTGACTGCCTTCATTCTTCTATACTTAACTATAGGCGAAGGAACAGCTTTAGAGAGTTCTGTGTGTGTGATGAAGAAGGTGGTAAAAACCAGTGAGTTAGTATTGCAATCATGTTCCACTTCCTTTTAGATAAAACAACATCTGTTTAATGCTCTTCAGGCAAAAAAATATTGATTCCTCAAGTTTCTGACTTTATTCAGTGTAGATCAGGTTATTAGAATTTTTGACTGAATTCTTACAAAGCTATATTTGAATTACTTCCCATAGGGCAGGAAGCTGGTTTTGGCTGAGTCGTCCCCCCCCCCCCTTTTTGGGCATTTTTTTGTTGTTGTTTTTGTTATTGGGGTTTTTTAGCACAAATGGTGGTGTATTTGCTTTGTCAGAGATAGTCATGAATGGGGACATGCATTAGCCATTGATTTTCAATCTATACGTAGCTCTAAAAACATATGCGTGTCTCTTTTTCTGCATTACATTAAAAAAAGCCCCAACTATCACTTGATAATCAGATTTGGTAAGCAGATCTCTTCTTTCTGTGTTGGCAGTGGAGGTCATTTGACTATATGATGATTGGGTAACTTCAGTTGTTTTATATAAGTTTGGAGATGTCACAGCCCATGAGACAGCTATCTGAATGTGTTCCTCACTTCCATCAGTCTCCAGGGCATTTTTGCCTGCATTATTTTATAGCTGATGCTCTACCTGGTCAGACGTGTTAAAAGAAAATGTTTTAAGAAAACCCACACCACCAACAAAATCAAGTTTAAGTGCAAGAAACACCTAAGTGAGGATCTTGGTCCCAGACAGTGTTGTCTAATATGTCTTTTAGACCTACATTGAACCACTAAAGCTGTTTAAGAATTACCTAATAACAGGCATAAAGTAAAAACTCCATTCTGCTGATGATTTGGTAGCATAGGTCACACTGCAGGAAGTACTGGAACAGCAGTTAACCCTGGGCTAGCTGCTTTACCTGGATTTTAAAAATTAATGGTTTCTTTTCAGTTATTGGGTAAATTTTTTACTTTTTCAGAAGATGGGGACTAAATGGTGAGTTGATATTTTATTTAAGTTGTAGGTACAGCCATTGAGGGTTCTGCCCTATGAGTGGAGTTAGCTATATGGTGAGAAAATGAGTGCTCACCTGAACTGTTAATAAGGGGCTTATGGTTTTTTCAAGCCTTCTACTGAAAATATTCTATACCTGCTTTTGATTTAACATGTTTTTCTTGCTACTTATTCTTGAAAATAGTATATTTTTTCTTAATTTTTTCACGTAGCTAGTGATGCAGTTTTTACTTGTGGCATTTAGTAAGAAAACGCCCAGTATTTAAATGAGGAAAGCAAAATATTCCAATGGCTACTTGGCCCAATAGCTTTCTAGCTCATTGTATTTGGTGTCTCACATAATAGGACCAAAATACACCTTTTGCTGTCTAGAAAGAGAGTAGGTTTAGGCACTTCAGACATCTTGGCGTGTTCTTAAGTTAATTGCCAATCTTGACTAGTATTAAAAAATTTAGGAAGTTAGATGAAGACTTGCTGCCATCTCATACTTTAGAGATGTCTTGTACATGCCACTTTGTCATCTTGAAGGTGCTGACCTAATCAATAAAAGAAGATGATTCAGATTTAATTCACAGTGTTTATCTGAAGTCCATTTTTTACCAGGGGCTTGCGCTTTTTGTCAGCGTGGTGTTTGGCAAGGATAACATGTTGAAATGAAGTTCAGCCAGGATAAGTGCCGGATTCTGCACCTGGAATGGGGCAACCGTGGATGTATGGACAGACTGGGAATGAGAGGCTGGAAAGCTGCACCCACAGCAAGGGACCCGGGGGGTCCTGGTCAGTGACTAGTTGAACATGAGTTAGCAGTACCCTGGCAGGCAACAGGGCCACCCTTGTCCTAGGGACATCAGGCACAGCATCAGCCAGCTGGCCAAGGGAGGGGATTGTCCTGCTCTGCTCCGCACTGGGGTGGCCTCATCTCTAGTGCTGGGGACAGTTTTGGGCACTACAATATAAAAAAGACATTAAACTATTAGAGAGTACCCAAAGATGGTGAAGGACCTTGAGGAGAAGCCATATAAGGAGTGGCTGAGGTCACTTGGTCTGTTCAGCCTGGAAGAGACTGAGGGGAGACCTCACTGCAGTTACAATTTCCTCATGAGGGGGAGAGATGGGGCAGACACTGATCTCCTCTCTGTGGTGACCGTGACAGGACCTGAGCGAGTGGCCTGAAGTTGTGTTGGGGAGAGGTTTAGGTTCAATATTAGGAAGAGGTTCTTCACCCAGAGGGTGGCTGGGCACTGGAACAGACTCCCCAGGGCAGCGGTCACTGCACCAGCCTGACAGAGTTCAAGAAGCATTGGGAGAGTGCTCTCAGGCACACGGTGTGACTCTTGGGAATGGTGCCGTGCAGGGCCAGGAGTTGGTCTTGATCCTCCTGGTGGGTTCCTTCCACCTCAGCACGTTCTGTGATTCTGTGAAAATACATTGATCTCAAAATTATGCTCATGTAGACATCAGCTAAGAGACAACATTTTGTTGTATGAGAGGAGTGTCTTTATTAGGCACAGTACGTGCTTCATTGCAAAGTGGTCTGTGGTCTTGCAACTTTGACATTTTGGTAAGAGTTTGCAATTATTCATTATGTAAGTACTGAAGATATTGGGCTATTTTACTTAAATTACCTAGTCACACGTATAAAACTTGGTCTATATGAGTGTATAAAAGTGGATTAATTTACTAATCTGTAAATTAATTAGTAGCTGAGAGCTGTTCACATTTCTCCTGTACTTGGTTGGGTGTTCTGCCGTATGTAGTAAGGGAAGTGGGGGACTGGTAGTAACTGGCATACAGGTTCAATCCTGCACTCACTCGTGTGAGTCAAGCAGATTGTGGTTTGCTCTACAGTTAAAAACTACTGCTGAATATTATTATTTTACACCTTTAAAAGAATCGCTTCCAAAAGTGGCACTGAACGGGCATAGTATCTTCTAATGGTGATTTATTAAAATGGAAAATGTTTTCTATCATTATTGTGAATTGTTAGAATTATTTTGTTTTTAAAAAATACTAAATGGTAGTTAAGACATTAGTTTTTTTAAGTGCAAAACAAAAGAGAACAGTGCTGGCTAAGACTTAGTTACGAATTCTCTAACTAGGTTTCTGTTGAAAGGTACAGCAACTAAGCTTTGACAACACAGGGCCAGTCTTTGGCACTTCCCTGATTGTGCTGGGGTTTTTAATCAGAAATTTGAATGACTGTCCATTTGTAATATATTCAAGTTCAGGTGTTAAGATCATCACACTCTTTAAAGAAATTTATTTGCAGTTAATTTTAGAGAAGATTGAATGTTCTCCTTTTGCTTGTGTAAAATAAAAGTAATGAAGTAATTGTGACAGATATAAATGGCAAATTTTTAAAATAAATATGTGATGTAAAATTACCTGGGTTTAAAATGAACTGACTTAATCTCCTGGATGTTGTGTTTTGTTTTTGACAGGGTTTGTGGATGCACTTAGATGTTTGCAATGAGCACTGTGGCTGGCATGCCCCAGTGTTTTGGATACCAATGCATAGGACTCCGTAGTAATCGAATTTATCAGAAACGAACGTCATGAGCATAGTGATCCCATTGGGGGTTGACACAGCAGATACTTCTTATTTGGAAATGGCTGCAGGCTCAGAGTAAGTATGTGAACATAATTTGTAAGTTCTGTTACTTATTTTTTAATTACTTTAATTTTTTCCTTCATGACCATTTTTGAATACAGTTGGAGAAAACTTAAAAGTTTCCTTACTTTTGTTGAATTTTTAATTACTTAAATTAATAACTGTCACTTCATTCTTACGTCAGTTTCTTCCACTTCAGGGGGGGCAAAGGAAAGAAGCTGAGTGTTTCTTGTAATGCATATTTTTTCTTGCTTATCAGACTGACAAATAAAGATGCTGCTTGGTGTACTTCTCATACTTCAAATATTTTGCCATTTCAGTCTCCTTTTTAATTATGTGTAAAAAAATTTTTGATTTTGCACATTAGAAAGATAAATTAATTTGGTGCATTAAAGTGCAAGAAAGTAGTAGTAATCAAGACAAGGATGCATTTCTTAATGAAAATTGAAGGCCTAGCTTAAATGCTAATACTGTGTCTTCAGAAAGTTATTTCTAATTGTGAAGCTAGTAGAAAATCGTTCAGTAACTGTGTATAAAGAGCCAATGAAATCATGCATTCAGTAAACTCTGGCTTTGCACAAAATATTGTAGTGTGGTGAGTTTCTGGGTTTTGGGGCATGGGGAGAGTGGCTTGGGGACGTTTTTTGGGTTTGGGTGGGGGGAGATGTTGTGCATGTGTGGTTTTTTGTGTTGTGGTACTTTCCTAATTTTTCCCCCTTGTCTCCTGTACAGTATTTATGGGCTACGGTTTAGATATTGTTGTTCTCTGACTGGATACATTTCTTGTCAAACAAACCTTTCTGTGTGTGTAGCATCAGCCTGACTGTCAAATGTTTAAGAAGCAAGTGGTTTTTCTTCCAAACTTTAAAGGAAAGTTTTAGCAGAACTCTAGAACAGCTTTTAAAGGGATGTTTCTCTACTGTGCTTCCAGGTGTATATGAGTCTATTCTAGATTTGTGCTGTTTTATTTGAAGAGAACCAAGAATTTGCAATTCAAAATTTTTTGTTACATTAAATTTTTTAAGTTGTTTTATCTTTTCATATTATGAACACTATTTACCTTGGTGCAGAAAATTTTTTAACTGTAGTGAACCATTCACATTTCTTTTCATTCTTTTCCTGTGCTTTTCTTTTATGTTTAGAGAGGGTCATGATTCCTGAGGTTGCTGACATTCCTTGCAGACACAGCATATCATGCTGAAATTAAAATAAATAAATTCAGTTGTCAGTATAAACAAGATAGAGTTCACAGTGTGTTATTTGCTTGATACTGTGGCAGAGCGACCCATTTAGGAGCTGCTTTTCTTCAGATGTTAAGTGGCTGTTGCCACTTAGATTAATTCTTGTCATCTCTGCCGTACTCACGCTGAAATATGTGTAGTTGCATGATCGGCGTATACTGATTTAAAAGCCATGTTATTGTCACAAGAAGTGTGACACGAAGGTGTGTCCCTAATCTACCAGTTTCCACAGTTGTAAACCTTTTCTATCACAATCTATGCGGTTTACTCTTTGTTCTTGTACATTTTCTTTCAGAGGGTAGCATGTTGGATATGGAGTGTATTAGTAACAGTCATAGATGGTCTTTGAGCAAGTTCTGGGGTTTTCCCAAGAGGGAGGAGCTAGAATTTTTCCACTGTGACTGGCAGGTCGGATATTGCTTCATCAGTTGCTGAAGCATGAGCAAACACAAGAATGGGGGAGTGGCAAACTTGATCATGCAGGAGAAGCAGCTTAGAAAAAAGCTCTTTGTGTAGTGCAGTCTCCTAGTGCTGAAAGATTTTTTCTTATGTTTTGAACCAAGGCATAAGCCTAATAAAAGATGGGATATTTTATATGACTAATAGTTCCACATTTTGTTTTAATAATTGTAGCAAATAGCTGTGTGTAGAGTAGCCTACTAAGAGGTTTAAGGATCTTAAAAATTGGGTGAAATAGTTTGTTTCTTACGTTACCTGTACTTAAGTTGGATCTCCAGATAGATCTTTGTATCATCGTAGTCAAAATGCACATACTTGCCTTTACTTGTAGATTTTACTAAAGATGAGGATTTGTGACTTCTTAGTGTTAAGGTCCTTGTACTTGTAAGCAGAACAAGCCATTTCTGAAGGTTCAAAATACGCTTCCTGGCTTCAGAGAGTGCTTGTGTAGTTTAGAGCGTAAGTATAAGCTACACATTGGGAAATGCCATTGATGGTACTGCTTTTCTGGTTATATCTATATATGTTTTTTAGGGAGAAGGCCTGTATAATAAACCTCACAATCACAGTGTACAGATCATTCTATTGAGTTCAGTATCCAGGAGAAAAAGAACATTGGTGTAGTCTTACATACAGGTAATATCGGGCCAGCCTGTACTTGTAGGGCCAGCTACAAGGTGCTTAGGTAGCAGAACCCACTCCCTGGTAGAGAAGCAGTCCTTGGTTCTTATCTAGGTATTGAAGCTTGTCAAATGTCTTTGGTTAGATGAAGTGTCTTGAAATAGAAAATGTTGTTTCGCATGCAAAATATATTGTATTCGTTTATCTGAGATGGCCTTCAGCTAGATACTGTTCAAGTGTGCTGGTACAAACAGAAGACAAACCTGAACTCCTTGAAAATTAGACCTATCAAACTGGATTGTGGACGATTGATGTTGCTGAGAGGTTGCATTTGGAGTTCAGACACATATTCAGGAAGTACTCGTAGTACGCTTAGCTCACAGCCTAAAGCTTGGATACCCCATCTGTCTTTGAGCATTTTAGTGAGATTTTGTTTCCCGCTAGAATATTTACATATTTATGGAAGTGATGGCCCCAAATTCTAACTGGTTGTATTTTGGGTACTAGTCAAAAATTGTGTGGGTTTTTTTTTCTTTTCCTTTTTTATTTTAGTTTATTACTAAATGGTCAGAAACAAAACAATGTTTAAAAGGAGTGGAGTGGGGGAGATAAAGTTTTAGAGACGAATTGGCTTTCTTTGAATCGTTGCAGGTTGATTTCCTTAATACAAGTTAATTGACTATAAAGGTGTAGTGTCTGAGGTTTCATAAGTTAACTGGTCTCGCGTGTTGCTTTTAGTTTCTCACTAATGCCATCTGCTGGCAACATGCAGAATATTTTGTTTCCATTTTAGATATGAACAGTAGGAAATGACTCAAAACATGAAGTTGTTTCACTTGCTAAATGAAAATTCTGTCAAGGTTTTTTTTTTAAATATAGACATCTTTGCTTTTTTAACTGATTTTAGAAAATATTATATTTCTGTTTTCAAGGTACAGGAATGTCTTCAGTCACTGCAGCCCAAGAGCATGTGGAAAGCTTTTGTGTAGAGCTTTTTGTTTTGTTCCCTGTGAACATTTTGCACAGATTTGAATTGCTGACCACAACGCTTAACAAGTATATATGATATTTTAGCAAAATACCATGGTCAGTTTATCACAGTAATGTTTATTTATTTAGGAAATGATAGTAACATTTTGATCAAGCTTCATGTACACTATGTTGTCATACAAACGTTGCAGTTTGGATGAAAACCAAAAATACAATAAATATCTTAGTTATGCAGTAAGGCAGCAGGTGCTTGAGGTGAAGCTGAAAAAGTGGTATGATCAGAGGGCTGACAGTCTTAGTACCTCAATCTCTGACAGAACTGGCTAATGTCCAAAAATACAAGCAAGGAAAGCCTTGCAGTGTGTTCACAGATCTGTATGCTCTCATGTTTTCCTCCTGAAAACTTACTTTCTGGGATGGCTGTAAGAATGCCAATGGTGAAATGAGGGGGTGTTTGTCTATAGTACAGTAGTTAGTGCCTTGCTGCTTGGGCCCTGGTACTTGAGCCAAAAAAATGTAAAACTTGATTTTTAAATTAGGTAGTATCTCATGCTTGAATAATCTGTACAATTAAATATTTTGCCAAGAGGCATTTCTTCTCAAAGCTGTGCAATTCTGAGAAGCCTATTTCAGAAGACGGGCTTGACCTTTGAACAGACAGGAGTATAGGGGACATCTTTTCTGTTTGAGGTCATGGACATGGTTGGCAAAACCGGGAGTGATAAGGAATTCAGTAACCTGTTTGTCAAAGCTGATTTTGTCTTTGGCTCTCTGGAAAAATGGTGCTGATCATTTTGTACTGCTTTAAGGTATCTGCATCACTTTCCTGTTGACTGTAAAGGAAACCTGTGATGGTTAATTTCTAGCTTAAGTGAATGCTGTTGGAGCTCCTTCCCATAGTTCTTGGTTTCTTCCCCACTTCCCCAGCCCAGTGCAGTGGATAAATGGAACAGTAACAGTTACATTCAGAGCTCTAGTGGGCTCTGTTATAATTGAAAGTAGTGTATAAAGTAAGATAAGAATTTGAAAAAAGTTTTGCTGAAAGCTGATTGTGCTCCTCATTTTTTAATAGTTGCCTTTCTGTATCACCTGATTTCTCTCCCACCATTTTTCTGGTTTTCCTTGTTCAAGTAAAAATGTGCTTTTTTCTTAGTAACATTGTTCTCTGAATCTGTTTCATGAGTGTTAAAACAGTTGGTGATAAATGAATGTTTTTGGAAGCTTTACGCTTCTGCTTCCCACCACTGTTATGCCTCTAAATATTAAATTTTGTTCTCTTAAGTGGTTTATAAATGGCAAGAGTAATAAGAAATGGATGTAGGGTGTTGGGTGTATTGTCTTGCCTCAAATCTTGAAAGAGACCTAAGCTATCTTTTTGATTTTTGTAGTCAGTTGATGAAATACACAACCTCTCTTTTTAGGACACTTTCATTCTGGTATCTTTCACTGAATGTTCCTGTGTTTAAGTAGCTGGTATTTAGGTCATAGTAATACTTATTTTTAATGAAGGAAACTCTCCTAAATTAATCCTGGATGGATTGTACCAGAATCCCCTCCTGCCTGTCCTTAGTAAGCCTTCCTGCTTTGAAAATGGAGTATTTTTCAGCAAGACCTAGGTTGGGCACTGAACACAGAGTGGACAAGAGTACCTGTGCTACTGCTTGTCCCATTCAGGAAATGAGGAAGAATAGCAGTAGAAGCAGCGAAGTGCTCCAGACATCCTTGTTCATGGAGAAGCTAATTTCTGCCATAGTCATGATGGATGCATAGCTAATGCCTCATTCACTGGCATTTTAGTTGGCTGGGTCATCAGAAGGGTTACTGGAGCACAGAAAAGATGTGTGATTACTGCACAAATGTGTTGGTAAATAGGTAAAAGTAAATCAATTGGAAAGGCACAGTTTTTTCATCTTTTGTCTTTATTTTAGTCATGAGCTAAAGTTCTGAGCCGCTTCTAGAAGCTAATTCTAACAAACGCCAAATAAAATTGTATTTTCAGGTTGTGAAAGAGTGTAAGAGAGTAAATGAGGATTTTTCTGGGTTTATGAGGTAGTGAAGAGCAAGTGCTTTCAGATTTGGTTTGTCTCATGCTAGTCAGAAGTTGTATTTTTAATGTTAGTACTTCACATGATTTGTGTGCTCACGTGTTTGTTCACTCTCTCAAAGGCAGCTGATGACTGTTGGAGACAGTAATCTTCTAAAAAAATATTTTTTTCTTTGGACTCTAGAAATTAAAGCCCTCCCCCAAAAGTGCTTTTAACTAGTTTCTTCTTAAACAATTTTATCATTAGGGTAGTAACCTCACATGGGAAAAAGCTCATAAGAAGAAATGGGCCACCAAACCCATTAGTAGGACACTTTCAAAGAGATGTGAAAATATTGCATTTTGTTCTGAAAGTTAATGATTAATTATATCTTTTCCAAAAAGTAACAAATGTAGGTTTCTGGTGTCCTTTTAAATCAAACTAGTATTGCTTCATAGCATAGCAAAAAAGCCTCTATTAAATATCTTAATGTATAAGAAAAAATCCTATCAGTATCTATTTTAATTTATGATTCAGAAACGCCAAGTTTATTTTAAAAATTAGCTCAAGAAATTAGTAACATATGTGACAGGAAATAGAATTCACACATAATGAAAATAAAATTAGAAAACCAGACCTGATTTGTAATGTGAATCAAGTCCACTTCAGTTTTAAATGTTGGTATTTTGTGGTGCCTTTTTTTTTGTTTAAAAAAACCCCTTGCTTTAGTAACCTGGCTTCATTTGTCTTAGTGTTATTAAATCATATGGTGCAATGAAAAAACTGCAAGTTATCTCAGTCATGCGCACATGAACAACTGCTTGAGAAAGGCCATGAAGATGTAATTTTTTCTGCTCAAACAGATCTTCCTGTTCTAGTATTCCTTTATCTTTCTTGTTTTGTATTGTGGTTTAGTGCATATAAACCATAGTTTGTATATTGAAGAAGGCACTGCCTTTGATACAAAACCTTGTCTTGCAAATTGTTATCACCTTTTTCTTTCTATTTAAAGATGAATCAATAGAAACGGCCTTGTTTAGATAATTTGCCCTAGTTAGGATTTCTGCTTGTAGGAGCAGTCAGTGCGGGTGGTGCCCCGCCACTGCCGCTGTGTGTCGCTGCACGGCTCCATGGTTGCGCGGCCCCCGGAATGCAGCATCAGTCCTTGGGCAGAATTCCTTTTGGCAGCTTCTGTTACCGCTCAATGAGGGGGGGCTACCGGGGGGTTGCAAGGTTGTTGCTGCCCCCATATGCTGCTTGAAACAAAATCAGCATGGAATTAATTAGAAGTTGTGCAGCAAGTACCTCCAATTTATTAATATAAATTACATAGTAACTGCATTTGTTCTTCATCTGTCTTTTGCCTTGCAGACCAGAATCTGTAGAAGCTAGCCCTGTGGTAGTTGAAAAATCGAACAGTTATCCACACCAGTTGTATACCAGCGGCTCGCATTCACACAGTTACATTGGTTTGCCCTATGCAGTAAGTTTTGTGCAAAGTATTCTGTACAAAATATATTCTGTAAAAATCTGCTGGTTTTATCTGGAAAAACTGATTCATGCTTTTCTTTCTATATCTTATTGGGAGTTGGGTAAGTTGGATAAAAATGGTCTATCAGAAGCAGAACATAGTGCATTTAAATGTACAACAACATAGTTGAGAAGTTAGAAAATAAGATTAAATTGGGATATAAAATATAGATATTTTAAAACATAAATATAAGTTTTAAAATATTTTAAATGTATAAAATTGGGATATAAAAATATAATATTTTAACCTTTTACTACAAAAATAAGAAGCCTGAAGTTCTTTGCCAAATGAATTCTTACATTTTGGCTTGAATGACCATCAGTGTATGAGCATTTACAATTAATCACCTTTTCACAAAATTCTAGGACCATAACTATGGTGCTCGGCCTCCTCCAACGCCTCCAGCTTCTCCTCCTCCATCAGTGCTTATAAGCAAGAATGAAGTAGGCATATTTACCACTCCCAATTTTGATGAAACCTCCAGTGCTACTACCATCAGTACATCAGAGGATGGAAGCTATGGAACAGATATTACCAGATGCATTTGTGGCTTTACACATGATGATGGATATATGATCTGTTGTGACAAATGCAGGTAATGCATATTAAAATAACTTAAAAAGTAAAAATTACTTAAGGCTGCACTGAAAGTAAATGTAACTAAATGGTGTTTCAATTATGATGAGTCACAAGAAATTTCCTTCCATCAAAAAAGTACTTGAGGGTTGTGTGTTTTTCTAATAGGCAACATAGTCAGTTAAGGCCAGTGATTATTTTAGAATTTAATTCCAGTCAGTCTTGACTACTTATGAATTTGGTCATGCCTTTGCTTGTGCATTGCTGCTTAATAAGGGTATACCTTTTTTCCCTCTAAAAGGATGTCTGTGGTACTCTGTCCCAAGTTATTTGTTAGTAGGTTAAAATGAAGACCTAGGCATTATTTAATGTGCATGTACTGAGTAATAAAGCATCTTGGTGAATTATGTATATGTAAATCAAAGAACTTGAAGGATCCAAAATAATATGAAAGAAACTTCTTGAATATTGGTTTCTCTGTGCATGATCTTCCTGATTACTCTTCATTTTTCAAAGGGTTCAGTTAATAAGTATGAAAAGACTAACCTAGTTTCATAATGGGTAAGCTGAAGTTAAATGTTTAGACTTCTGAGTTTATGCTTAAGCACCTGCTGTGGTACCCACATTCTTCTCTCTCTCAGGAAATTTTTATAGAGGAGCAGAGAGAAGAGTGTGGTTACCACACACCTACTTGATCATAGTGTAATAAGAGACTGCTGTTGAATACTTGGAATTGGAAAAATAAGATTAGAAATTTTTTGAGCTGGTATACTTAACAGGAGAAGACAAATATTGTGTTTCTACTCAATATTAGCCTGTATTTTTACATTTGGTTAATGAATGCTGCTGGATTTGTTAGATCTTTGTGTATTTATAAAATAATAGTTATAGCTAATTAAAATATTAATTTGAGCTCCATTCTTCTGTCTGCTTATGTAACAAGGTTGTTAGTAATTTCTGATAGTCCTTAATTCTGATTATCTTGCTCATTATTTTGAAATGCATTAAGCTGTTCTTCCAGCAGTGAAGTTGTAGGCAGTCACAGTTAGGTAGAGTCTTTTTCCTTTGAAGAAGAGATTCTCTGTGAGGAGTTGTGAATTTACCACAACTCTTTCCAAGTGGGAAGATAACTATTTTTGTTTCCCCTCATCCTTCTAGCAATGTAGGGCTGAGTGTAAACTAGTGTTTTAGATTAGTCTTCAGTCTAGCAAGTGGTCTCTTCCCTGAGTCTGGGAAGCAGTTAAAGCTCTTTCTGTGCTGTGCAACAGTACTACCAGTTTGTAACAGAGTGTATAAAAATGTATACTTATTTTTCTCTTAAAATATATAAGGAAATCAAACTGTATCTTAGTGTATATTTCTCTATATAGAAATATTTAATGTACCCATTTCTAAAAGGGAATTGTATCCTTTTGTTGAAAACCAAATCACTTGTTGCTGTGTAAAATAAGTCTTGTTGCTGAGGGTATTTGTCTCAATCTTGTTCTCTTTTGTGATAATTTACCATTTTATTTCTGATGTTGGAGAAAAATTTCCACGAGAGAAAACGAGTCATCTAGCAGAGTGGTGGCAAAGATAGTGATTGAGATTTAGTTTTATGCAGTATTGAACCTGAGTAAAGATGACAATGGAAAATAAAAGAGCAGCTTACTTTCTCTGTGTATTGTGCACACAATTTTTAAAATTGTACTTTAAAGTTGGGATTTTGTTTTGGTGTTTTCATAGTGTCTGGCAGCACATTGACTGCATGGGGATTGACAGACAGCATATTCCTGACATATATCTGTGTGAACGTTGCCAGCCCAGGTGAGTAGTCTTGTTGATTTTGAGCTCTAAAACGGAATGAAACAGTGCACAACTTTTTTAGTGACTTTACTGTTTATTCTGTAATAGTCAATGGGAAATGCTAGAGGTCTGTTTTAATACATAAATGGTTTATTTTCTAATTTCAGGAGTTTAGATAAAGAAAGAGCAGTGCTGTTGCAACGAAGGAAACGGGAAAATATGTCAGGTGAGTAAAATTTAAAGCTATTTTCTTAGTAAAGATGATAAAATAAGTATGAATTACATTTATAGACTTTAGAGTGCATACATGGTTCCCACAGTTTTGAGAGCCTTCAGCATATAAGGTTCAGTAAATCAATGCCTTTTACTTGACTGTATTGTTACCAAGGTAACATGATATCAAAATCGTTGTAGCTCCACCTGTTTTATTAATGGTTTTCAGCACTGTGGTTTCTTTATAGCACTGTGGAATAATTCAATCTGTTGAACAGTGTTTGAGTTTGTTAATAAGCAGTGTTGCTTTTATAATAACTCCTTTGACTGAGATGCTGAAAATAAGGTGGAAAAGCTTTAAGTTTCTTCTTTTGGGATGAGAGAGGGTTTCTAAGTCTACTTTCATTCTGGAAAAAAGTTTCAGGAAGAAATTCTAATTCTTATATGTTGAATGTAGATTGGGTGTTTTGATATGGCTCTGGGTTTTTTGGGCAATGGGAAAAGTTGCTAAACCAAGTTAATACAATGTAGGTAATAATGATGTTTTGAAGGCTTTTTGTCTTCGATAACCAAGATGGCATGTAGTGCAAGTACCCGTTTTAGTCTGGGTATTTTATGCAATTAGTTCTTGAACTTGTTCACAGGATTTCAAAACTCATCTGACCTAACTTGTTAGGAGTTCTGTCTGGCCATTACCAAAGCATGGTAGAATTCTTGGTTGACAGCTGGTACTTTCAAGCTCTATTACAAAAGTAATAACATGGGAGGAGGTCATCCTCCTAAATGTAACATGTTTTACTTCCAGATCATGTCTCTGAAGTAGTGGAGTGTGTGTGTGTGTGTGTATTTTAAGATTTCTTTTAAAATTACCACATAAATACGGTCCTGCTGCCCACTTCATATGGCTTCAGAAAGTCTGAGGGGTGTGTGGCACAACTCTGCTTCTTGGTGCAGTTGACACTTGGTGTTGTCTGGTACTAAGTTGCCTAAAGTACTTTAAAGGCGTTAATAACCTACTTAAAAAACCACAGTCATTTTTTGTTTTGTCTGTTTTCATTTTAACAAAACCAAGCTTATTTTATACAGTTTTGGTTGACCTAGAGGTCAACCAAATCTAAATTGTAAAAATTTTTGGAATTTAAAATTATTTTTGTTGATTCTATTGAAATAGTAGAACAAGTAGATTTATAACTCATTTGGAGTTAAAGAGTTCACTGACTGATCTGATAATACTGTGAGGTTGAACTTGAATTTTCATAACAAATAGGGGAAGTTGATGATCAGAGCTATTTAAATAATCTCTTGGGATTTGTAGGCACACTATCTGACCATTTACTGTAAACTTAAGGGAAGAGAGATTAAAAATCTTAGGAGGAGCTGATGAGATCTTACCTTTGAAGTTGGTGTTTAACCCTCCTCAGTCTTGATGATCAGTGTTTTAAATCTGTTATATGAATTCAGTAGGAAAGGAAATACTAAATAGTAAAGCAAAAGGATCAAAACAGTTAAAAAGAAAGGCAAATTCTGGTTCTCTTTAATCTAAAATGTGATCAAAGTGCAGTATTGATTACTGTGATTTATAATACATAATTTGAATGTCTGTGCTTGCGCTTCTTAATTTCCATTTAGCTTGGGTGAATGTACTTTATATTGACTGCTATACAGTTTGGTTGGACTTAGTGATTTTGGGTGTAAACTGTGAGAGATAGTAAAATGGGCAATTTTCACAGATGATTTCAAGTAGGAAAAGCAAAAGTGGTATCAATTTGAATGTATCTTTTCAATGTTTTTGATACTCAACAGAAGCAGAATGTTGATTTTAACTTAATTATTAGTAATTTACAGGTATTTGATAAAAGGTAAGACTGCATAATTTGGATGCTCTTTGATGAATAAGTGTATATATAGGGCTTTTCACTTAGATATGAGAATTCTTTAGAGTAAAATGTTTTTGTTGTAAAGATTTCTAAAGAGTTTCATCCAAAGGTTAACAGTGGGGAGAAAGTAATAGATTGGTTGGTTTGCTTCAAGAAAAGAGCTTTTAATTGAACATTTCACATGATAGAAAATTGTATGTGTTAAGCTTTTATGTGTAACCACATCATCCTTTTTTCTGGCAATGTTTTTAGCCCATTGTTTTGGGGCCTGTGATTGTATGAGATGGTGTTGATTTTGTTTTGCTGGTATAAAAGTCCAGTTCTGGTGCAGCTTAATGTGCAGTGGATTACCGACCATGGTTCAGTGAAGTGAGCACCTTTGTTAAGCCAGTACTCACTCAGTTGTATACTGGATGTTTTGGGTTTGGTTGGTGGGTTCGTTTTGGGTTTTTTGGGGGTTTTTTTTGAGATAAAATATCTAGATGTATAACTTAAACAAAGATGTTGCTTTAAGCTGTTTGTTCTTGAAATTGACACTGTCAAGATCACTTGCTGCTTATGGGTAAATGAATCAGGGCCCGTAACTTGTGAAATTTGGAGAGTTTGTGTCTTTGCTTCTGACATGCAAACTCAAGATCTCCCCTTAGTGTGCTTTACCAAGGCCCTTCAAAGTGAAAGCAGGTTATGTAGGTTAGAAAGGAGTGTCTCAAAACAACTCCATGTAATTATATGTTCAATTGAGGTAATTATTCTTTACAGTAAGTTAGAGAACAGTGTAGACAGCAATACTGAAATGTTGGTCCCTAAGGAATACAGTGTTTTGTGGGGTTTGGGGCAAGGGGGAGAGGTGTGTGGCTGCGATGTCATGATTCTGTAGGCACTAGTGTATGGACTATAGACACTGACAATTTTAAGTTTGTATTCTGGGGTTTCTGTTTCTCAGGCATTGGTTATTCTGCTGTTTATTCTCCTTTGATTAGATGTTTCTTCTTTTCATGTGCTTTTTATTCTCATTTAGGAAATATTCTCAGCAGAGATGTTAACAAATGCAGAAAATATCATCAATTCCTAGCTTATGAAGTATAATTATCTGCCTGATAAGGTGTTCAAAAGAATAACCAAGATGGTAAAGTGGGATTGTTTGCTATGCACAGAAGAATCCTGTTAAGGAATGTTGTGAGCAGGAAAAATCCAGAGTAACAAGTAGCTGGAGTTCTTTATTTAGTAAAGAAGGTTTTGAGAATTAGGACTGCTGAGTGCAGTGATTAAAGCAACATCCTTCTGAGAGCAG
This sequence comes from Ploceus nigricollis, assembly GCA_013399945.1. Taxonomy (NCBI): domain Eukaryota; kingdom Metazoa; phylum Chordata; class Aves; order Passeriformes; family Ploceidae; genus Ploceus; species Ploceus nigricollis. The sequence goes on along the minus strand of VXBC01001532.1, from coordinate 463,000 downwards.
GAGGAACGTTTTCTCTGCTCTCATATTAAGTATTTGTAAAGCCTGCTTCTGTGCCATATGAGAAAGTTTTGCTTAGTGTGAAGTGTATTTACTGAATGCAGAATATTCGGAAACGCTGCTAAAATCTGAGAAGCCTGTACTGAGCACATGCAAACAACAGTCTCTTATCTGTGTGCATCATCTCTCTTCCAATCCTCCCCATCCTTCACAGCCTTTCATCTTGACAGAACTAGGGCAATCCTGTTTCAGGTCAGGATATGTGTTTGTCTGACATAAATGCTGATGTATGCTAAATTTCAGGCTTTGGCCTTTAGGTCTGTGAGGGCACAGCACAAAGAAAAAGTATCTGTCAGTTTATGTCTGATTGTCTCTTTTCTCTTCCTCAGTAGCAGAATGTTACTGTTAGGGGATTTTGAGTACAAAAGGCTTTTGGCTAAATTGACACATTAACCCTGAAAAAGGCACTTGGCAGTGCAAATTGCAGCTGAAAGAGTTGATTATGACTTATGTGTGATTAATTAATAGAGCTTCACAAGAAATGCTGGTCAGTCATTAATTTTAATCCCTTTTAGAATACAGTCATCTGAGAGAATCCNTTTTTGTTCTGATTCTAATTTTGCTTAAAATGGAATATGGTCATTAATTCCATTCAAAGAATGGAATTTAATCTGGTACCTTTTTCTTACCTTCCATTACAAACCTGTCTTAATTACCAGTTTCTCATTGGTCCTTCATTTTCACGCTGTTGCAACTGTTGGTGAATTTTGCATATGAGTGCTTGGAGCATTTGTCAGTATGAATTCTTGTGTTTTGAAAACAGATGTAGAGTAACTAGTGAATGTTCTTTCTGCAGTACTTGATTATTTACAGAATATTCTTTGTTTTAAAGATGGGGACACCAGTGCAACAGAGAGTGGTGATGAGGTTCCTGTGGAACTGTATACAGCTTATCAACACACACCAACGACGATTACTTTAACTGCTACAAGAGTTACAAAAGTCAATGATAAGAAGAGGAAAAAAAGTGGAGAGAAAGAACAGAACATAGCAAAATGTAAAAAAGTAAGTGAATGTAATTTCTCTTATTACTTTGTGCTACAAATTATAGCTATGTGACATTTCTTACCAAGAGACACTGAATTAAAAATCAGGCTATTTTACTACCTGGTTTTAGCTTGAAATGTACTACTCTGTAGTAAATGATAGTCTTCCTGGATGCCTGACCCCCATGACTTCTCCTTATTTCAAGTTAATTTATCCTGCCTGGGCATGTTCAGTTTTATAATTGAGGCAGAATCTCACCACAGGAATTGCATTTACTGTACCATTTTAAATAGTTGGAGATGGTGCAGAACAGGCTTTGGGTTACCTGAAGAAGAATTCCTTGAAAGTACAGAAATGTTTGCCATCAGTTGTCCTGATGTGACTCCATTTATTTGAGGAGAAATTGTGGGGAAGTGTGCTGTCAGATAGCTAGCTGCTAAACTAATTAGAGTAAAAAAATCCTGACATTATGCTGTTTAGCTACAGATGTATAAACGGTGTAATACGTGAAGACAAAACGTTGAACCTCTTCCTAAACAAGTGGTTTTCATAGTTAATTTCTGTGGCTTGGATTAGAATTTTGTCCTTTAAAACTTCAAAGTCAGAATAAGTTATTGATGTCTTTTTGGAAATCTTTAGTAAAATGTTTCCTTTTGATTGAATAATTCTCAATACAAATCTATTGCCTTGTATTCTTCTGTTACCTCTGATATTTTCGCTTGTGTTCTGAAATTCTGGAGAATCAAGTTGTAATGTGAGAGAAAGGTAGAGGTACCTGACTGCTGTGCACTTAGGTAGGAATGCTGAATGGTTTTTATAATACATTTTGTGGGATGTAACCTCTTACCTTTTTGAGATTTCAGCATAGTTTGTTCTGTTGTTTTCATCTTTCATGTTTAATTGAAAAGTTGTTAATTCATTAATAGGTTCCTTGAGAGATTTTGTATTTCCTTCAGTGAATATGAATATCTTAATTTTATTCCAGGCATTTCGAGAAGGATCCAGGAAATCTTCAAGAGTAAAGGTAATGTGATTTTGTTTGGGTTTTGTTTCAGACTTAACTGTACGTTACTTAAATAATAAGCATCAAGAGTATAATTGGGGCTATACACTTAAGAATGACAATATGCATTTCTTGGTAACTAATATATTACGTATGCATCGCAGTGATTTTCAGTTAAGGTATGAGCACTACATCTTTGTCCTGCGAAATTAACTGAAATAATTAGTGCAAATTTTTATTTCAAGAGCCAGTGGATTAATTTGGGCTCGTGTGTGCTATGCAAGGGAGTAAAATTTAGTGAACACCTCATTTGAATTTAGTGGCTCCAGCTTTTCATAATTGTTTAGCAGTGAAATAATGAAATAACTATATTGAATTTGAAAGCTAAGTTAGTGGTTCTGCTCTGTCAAACCTCCATCTACACCTGGTGAGACTCCTGTATATCTGGCAGGATTTTACTCACTGGTACTGGCATAGTCTGAGGGAATTGTATTGGGATGTCTGCTTTGTAAGATTTAAATGTTACATCAGTCTTTGAATTTTCTGTGACATAAAAATGTGCATGGTGTGAGAACTAGATATTTCCACAGTTCATTCATGCTTGGAATATATAAAAACAAGTGGGATGCAATTTATGCTTCAAATGTGTAAGATAAGATGTGCCTTGGGAACAGTGAATACAGAATTGGGGAAGAAAAATCTCTAATTTTCTGGGGGTTTTTAATATGGTGCTTGTAAGGTTCCATTGTTTTTTCATGGTTGTCTTAGCATTACACCTTTGAAATGCTGTTTGTGTGTATGGTTTTCTTCATGCACAAAAGAAATGTAACAGGTAAATTGAATTGCTGAACTACTTGTGTTTTATTAATGTTTAATAGTGTCTCTGCTCAGGTGGATAGAAAAGGGAGCGTTGGCTGGCTGCTGCTGTCCGTAAGGAGCTTTGGTTGGCTGCAGCCTGGCTGCTGCTTGTGAGGTCTGGAGGTACAATGGCACTTTCTTTAAAAGTGAAAGGATCTGAAGCACTGCAGAAGGAAATTGTATAGTGAGGAGCAGATAAGGAGAGAAAAATTTTATGTGCAAAGCCTGTAACATTAGAGTCGCAACCTTAATGTAGCAGATGTACAGTTAGTTAAGTTTAGTAAGTTATGCAGCAGAAGAAAAGATATAGCATGATCTTTGAAGTTGAAAGGGGAAAATCAAGTCTGTGTATTACAGGATAAAAGCTGGAGTTCTCTGTATTTGCATATGTTCACAAAAGTTGAGTGGGCAGGGAGATCTGACCCTCCAACTCCTGCACTTAGATTCGTGATGCAGTGCAGTTGTGGGAGGAAACTATGTCACTCTTCATTCTCATCCCACTAAGAGCAGGAATCACTTTTGAGGAGGGAAGGTATTCCTGAACTTGGATGATACTTACTCAGTAATAAAATTCTTGAAAGGACAAATGTAATGGGACTGAATTTTAACTCAGTGTTTTTAAGTAATGCAAAGTTTTATACCAGACTTGCTAAAAAAACCTAATCCATAAATCAGTGGCATACCTTTGCCCATCATTTTGTGTCTTGTTATAGAATTTTTCTTTTAATATTCTGCCTTCTAATACCTGGTCACTTGCTTCAATTTTTAGGGCTCAGCTCCAGAGATTGATCCTACTGACAGTTCGAACTTTGGATGGGAAACTAAAATCAAGGCATGGATGGATCGTTATGAAGAAGCAAGTAATAACCAATACAGTGAAGGTGTCCAGAGGGAGGCACAAAAAATAGCTCTCAGATTAGGCAATGGAAATGACAAAAAAGAAGTCAGCACCAGCAATCTGATTTTCAAACCTCCAGTAGAGGTAATGAGCTGCGCCTTGTTGTGTTACTGCATGCTGTGTTTGTGCTGCGACATTAGATGCCTTAAAAAAACCCCAACCAACCAAAAAACCCCAAACCAAAACAAAAAAAAGCCCAAAAAAAACCAGGAAAAAAAACAAAGAAGAGGGACTTCACATTCACTTTCTGTTCCTTGTCTCACCAGATCTGACCATCAGAATTTTAACATATTTCTCAGATTTTTATACATTCTGTACCAGTCTGGTTATGTTTACATTTGCATATTATTTATCCTAAAAAGTAGCTAAGGTATTAGTCTCAGCCTGAACACTGGGTTGCCCTTAGACTGTCTCTTGACACACAGTCAGCTTTAGTCAACTTTGCTGCTGTTTCTTTCTGAGGGATACCTGGAGTGGTTAGAGTAGAAAAAACCATTGAAACTGATTTTTTTTCCCCCTGCTATGTGTATCAAGATGTTCGTTGTCTATATTTTTCTTAGGGTGTGGTAAGTGTTCTGGATGTTCATGGGTGGTGTTTCTGATACTGATTCTTTTTTAACTCATGATCCTGTAATTTCTAGTTTATTAAGAAATTGTGCAATGCCTTTTTCTAGCCTTATTTATCAGTAACTTATCAGTTACTTACAGGCTTAAAATCAGAGCCATGTAAAAAACTTAGCATTTTGTAGCAGAAATCTTGAGGAGTAGTTACTGTAGCAGATTAATGGAAGCATCTTTGCTTCTTTTTCTCAAAGACCATCATGGCATATGGGACACCCTCCTTAGAGGAATATCCCTACTTACAGAGCCTTTTGCCTACATAGAGGCTACTTCCTTTTTCATTGGTGATGACAGTTATGAGAGGTGTGAGTTCACTAATTGCCAGGGTATGTATTGGTTTTTAATTAAAGCCATCCTTCCATCTAAAGATATGAAAATGAATTTGGAAACTCTGTCAGGATTCTTTTTTTTTTTTTCAATTATTATGTTATTTCCCTGTTCTACTTTTTCTTTAATGAGTTGTGAATGTTGTTTTATGTCTGCATGTTTTGTTTTGTTCAAAGGAATTGAAGCTTTTTGAAAGAGTTGTGCAAAACAATGCAGCAATTCATCCTAGTCATGGTGAGAGTTAAGTGCACTAAAGGCTATAGTACTTGAATTGTAAGAACATGAATATGTTGGTTTTCAGCCATGTCCTGGAGAGCTGGAGCCAAAGCACTCCTTGTATCTAAATTGATAACTAGTGCTAGGTGAGCAGGACAGCTTGGTCAGTTCAGTCTGGATGTTTAATTACTAAAAGAAGGGACTTTTTTAGTTCATATAAAACTGTTTAATAGTTGTGAAAGTCTGCTATTAATATGAATGGAAAAATGGTAGAAAGTGAAAATTCATAAATGAATCTATGTCTTTACAGAGTTACGTGCAAAAAAACAAGAAAATTTTAAAGGCTGCCAAAGACTTGCCTCCCGATGCACTTATTATTGAATACAGAGGAAAGTTCATGCTGAGAGAGCAATTTGAAGCTAATGGATATTTCTTTAAAAGGTTTGTTCATTCTTAATATTTCAGTAAAGTAATTGTTAAAATGGTATTTGCAAAACTGTTGCTTCAAGTACAAGTGGATCTTAGTTACCAGCAGTGCCTTGTATTTTACTTTGTCTGATTAAAAGTAGTGACAGCTGGAACCTTTTCTGTCCCTTTCGCTTCTGGGTAGCCTTACAGATTTGTTCAGGAGCTAGTTTTCTCTTTTTTGTTCCTCCCTGATTACATGATTCCTGCATGCTCAGTTGGGTAGTTGTGCACCTTAAACCAGGAAATAGACAGGTTCTGCCATCCTAAAATAATTAATATATTAATGGTAAAGGCTTTATCTTTTGTGAGAGAAATGGATTTAAGTCAACAAGGCTGGGAATGAAATTGGACACAGGTCTGCTTGTGGCCATTTTACTGCCAGAGTTCTCTAGTTAGTTTACTGAGCTGTGTGTGACTGCTTCCTTCTTCCTGTAGATTGGTTTTGATACTGCCACTAACTGCATGAACACACCTACTTGGGAATTTGCAGAAGGCCTGTTGGAGGAGATAGAACACCCAGCTTTTGCTCAGTAAAGATAGAAGGGCTGGTTCCTTGGCACTTGGAATAGCAGAACTTAAAGCATGACTTCACAAAGTATTTGGAGGCCCCTTTCCTTCTGGAGAGTTGGTGTAGTGATGCTGGAGGTGTTAGGCAGGGATGTGGTGGTCTTACTTCCTTTAAAAATTATTCTGTGTGGTATATAAATTTCTGAGTTTCATTTTGGGGCCTATTATGAAAAAAGTTTAAGAAATTTGAAAAACTTTAACTGTGTGTCTTCCATGTCTAGTGCTTGCTCTGTTAATGTTCTCCGTGTAGATCCTATGCAGATGATACAGGGCTGTAACTCCATCTTGAGGTATTCTGAGAATATATGTGGGGAATGTACCTGCTAAAATCATGAAGCTTAAATATAAACGTGCCATTCTTAGATTAACCTCCAAATTTGGTGTATTGTGCCAAGCATCATGTTACAAAGCTGACTAATAAGGAGAATAAGCACTGTTTAGCATCTTCAAAAATTATGAATTTCCCGGTTTTCTTGTGTGTTTTTCAGGCCATACCCATTTGTTTTGTTTTACTCCAAATTCCACGGGCTAGAAATGTGTGTTGATGCAAGGACTTTTGGAAATGAAGCTCGGTTTATCAGGCGTTCATGTACACCAAATGCGGAGGTGAGTACATTTAGAAAGTTAAACTAGGTTTTATTTACTTAGGAATCTCATTTTCCTTGAGATTCCTGATAATATGAGCAATCCCTACAATTTTTATACAAGAACTTGAAAGTAATTCATGCATTCTCTTGACTATAGGTGAGGCATGTAATTGAAAATGGAACAATTCATCTTTATATTTACTCCATCCATAACATTCCAAAGGGAGCAGAGATTACCATAGCATTTGATTTTGATTATGGAAATTGGTAAGTATTTGAGAATGCTGTTCTAAAATACATCTAATGCTCATTAAGTTACTTTGCAATTCAGAATGGCTTTGGTTTTGTATCATTTACTTTCTTGCATGTTAATAACACAAGCCTCCTTAGGCATTGTATTTACAATGAACAGTGTGTGTGTGGGCCGAGTTGTGTATTTTTATTACTGCGTTCTGTGGCCTGCTCTTAAGCCAGCTTGGATGCAGTGCTGTGCAGACATGCCTTTGCTACTTGACCTGAACTGTGTATGACCACAGAGCACGTGTGGTAATCAGCATGGGTTCAGACTATCTCAAGATACTGGGCACTGTTAAGAGTTGTAGACATACTCCTTCTAAAAATACATAGTAGTTGTATTTAGTACCTGAAACAACTGACAGCTCGTTTCAGTTGAACAAGTTTGAATTTCCTGTGTATTCAAGTGGAGCTTAAAATTGTGAAAAGTGACTCTTGAGTTTGGTGTGCTCATGCTGTAAATTGTGTCTGCCATCTTTGCATATAGAATGAACTCTGACTTAATGCGTCTCTTTGTTTTGTGTTGGTTATATTTCCACCTAGGATTATACTCAGGTTTTAGATGTCTTTTGTCCTTCAAGCAGAATACTAACCTTGAATTTAAAAGAATTCTTTGTGGCAGAGCTAAAGAACTAACCAGTAGATAAGGTTTTCGAGTTACAGTAGTGTTGTATATTGTGGTGAAAACTTGAGTCACCTGCATTTTAACATGCTTGGTTTGCATTATAGCAGATGTTTAATGTGAAATATCAGTGATTTAGTATTGAAGGGTCTCATTTCTGTACAACCTAATCAAATATGCCTTCTTGCATTTAATTATTTGCAGTAAATACAAAGTGGATTGTGCTTGCCTCAAAGAAAATCCTGAGTGTCCAGTTCTCAGACGTTCTGAGCCTACAGAAAATATCAATACTGGATATGAAACTAGAAGGAAAAAGGGAAGGAAAGAGAAAGATGTTTCAAGAGAAAAGGAGACTCAAAATCAGAACATCACATTGGATTGTGAAGGAGCAGCCACCAAAATGAAAATTGCAGATAATAAACAGAGGAAACTCTCTCCCCTCAGGCTGTCCATTTCTAATAATCAGGTACTGACACAAAGATGCTCAGAAATAAAAGCTTTTAAATACAGATACTCTCCTTTTATATAGCTACTAAAGGAATTTTAACTAGTCACTGAAAAGCAGTGTGGAGATTTTTGAGAAGTCAGAATGATGGATAAACTGTTTAGAATTTTATATATTCAGTTTTCTTTACAATTCAGTTGTAATTAAAGGTATGTTGGACCTTTTTCCTCTGAATGTCTTTGTGACTCTCTGATGTGAAGGCCTCATGTCATGATTTCAGTAGCTCCCCGTCCATCCTGAAGTGCCTTTTCGTTAGTTTGCCCATGTTACTCAGAAGTATTTCAGCATAGCAGTACATAGCCCTGCTCTTAAAACAGAACTCCTACCCGGAATACTGAGCGTTGACTGCAGCTCCATTTGTAATGGAGCTCTGCAGCTCTGTGTTTAATTCAGTTGGGAGGAGGAAAGTGTGTTTTGAAACTAAATGTGTAAGTAGTATGGTAAAGCTACCTGGTAATGTACTGTGATAGTAGATTTTAAATTAGTCTTTTTTTGATATGTCAGTTTAAAAGAACTGTTGGGAGGGGTCCATGACATAAATTACTAATTTTGTAGAGCAGCTATTAAAGATAACTATTCAACATTATTAAATTGTTACCTTAGTAAGTGTCTACATTTCTTCATTTTGAGGCTGGTGGTGAGGATTTTTTTTAATATGATGTTTTTTTGATGATGATTTAGGGGCAGAGAAAAGGGAGTTACTCTGGGAGGGAGCAATTCCTAGTTCTTTTAACATCATTTTAGGACTGAAGGAAAGAAGGTAAAAACGAGCATACTGACACCCAGGTTTCCTAAGATGATAAATAGCTTAAAAATGCCTGGAAGTCCAGGAGGCATGCATGTGACTTGCAAATTATGGTCTCCAGAGGGGTAGTATTTAAACTTTCTCATCTTGAGAGTGATTTTGGATCAAAAGTGATTTTTGATTGGTGTTTTGTGTCATGTTTTCAAGAAGTGATAGCTGGTATATGGAGTCTTCTCCTGATCTTTGAATGTAATATACAGTGCTTATATAGAACATTCACAGGAGAACTTAAATTGTTTTTCAAAACGGAAGAGTAGGAATTGTGGGAAGAATAAAGCTGTTAAAAGTACATTTACATTACTTTTAATGTAAAGTAAACTTTCTTTATGGTAGCATCATATATAGCACCCCGGGAAAAACGCTACTAATTGCCTGGTTTCTATGTTTAGATACATATTTTAGGACAAACTTTGTCTTTGTCTAGTCCTGTATGTAAAAGTGAAATTGCATATAGGACTAGTGAACACTTAATTAGTTGCAGAGTTACACTTTCATGCTTGTTTTTTCTTTCAAAACAGAAAACCATTGTTAGTTAGGTGGCTTTTGTTTTTCCATATGATGTGGCACCGTCATTAGATTATATAGTGAATGTTCAAATGGAAAATGTGACTTCAATTGACAATACTTCAGAGCTGAGTAAAACTTCTGTGTAATTGATAACATCTACTTTGGCATTCATTCTGTTTCACTAAAAGTAGTACTTTTTGTGGGTGTATAATATAAAGCTCCTAACTATTTAACTGATTAATAAAGTGGTTAGAGCAGTGGCCGTTGTTAGTGTCCAAAAGTTTCCTTTGTTTAGAAGGTTTAATTCTGATACTACTTTTTGCTTGGTGGGATGAGGGAGTGGGGATGGAACACGTTTCATCCTGAGCTGTTGGTTTGGTTACTTCTGATGTAATGATCTGAGGATTCTTAGTTCTGTGTAGCTTTTAGTTCACTCTAATTTGCAAGAGGAGTAGAACTTCTGTAAACCAGTCATTTCCATCTTGCAGGAGCCAGATTTTATTGATGATATAGAAGAAAAAACTCCCATTAGCAATGAAGTAGAAATGGAATCAGAGGAGCAGATTGCAGAAAGGAAAAGGAAGATGGTAAGTTGGGAAGCAAGTAGCTGCCTAAAAGGCATCATTAAGGCTTAGTGACACCTGCTCTTCCCATGCTAATTGCTGCCTTTTTGTGGGCTTGTACAATCTGCACATGTGCAAAGTCAGATCCTTATATGAACTTTTCCTTAAAATGCAAGGCTTGCTATTTGAGAACAGTTCATCTGGGTTCATTGCTGCATTCTGACAAAAATCTGGTTTTATCTTCAATTGTGTATAATTTTTTTAGTGTCTTCAGATGACTTCTGCAATGCCTGTTTTAGATTTCATTATTTGCTCTTTGTTATTGCTTGGTATTTGTAATGGCCATTTTTATAGCTAGCATTGGGAATCAAGATTTTCCCCTATTTTATTTGAATTCCCTACTTGAATAAAAAGTCTCAGAAATCCTAATTTTTGGATTTTGGTAGAACAGTGTTAATAAAAGTAGCATCTTAAAATCTGCTTTTTTTTGTTAAGTATTCTAAGAATTAAGCAAGTTCTTAAATTCAGAGTAGGATTCTCTTGTTTGTCCGGCTGGTATGGATGCAAGCCTTTCTTCAGAAGTCTAGTATTTGCAGTGATTGTAACATATCCCTTTATAATCTGAGCTTCTGCTGAACTTGATCTTCATGTCAGACATATACTGAACATGTTTAGAAGTATTTAAAAAAATAGGAGCGAGAGTAATTACATATTTATATATATAAAAGATTATGACTAAAACTGATCATGATTATTGTTAAATCCACCAGACAAGAGAAGAACGGAAAATGGAAGCTATCCTGCAAGCTTTTGCCAGACTAGAAAAAAGAGAAAAAAGAAGAGAACAGGCTTTGGAAAGAATCAGCACAGCAAAAACGGAGGTTAAATCAGAATGCAAGGAAGCACAGATTCTCAATGATGCTGAATTTATTCAGGTAGTTATCTGGAGCTTTATTTTAAAACTAGCTTTTAACATTGCATATTTTGTCAATTTGGATGGTGAGCTGCATGTTAAGATGCATGAAATTTTTCTTTTTTCCTCTGAACTCAGATATATGTAAGCAAAATGTTCTTTGACATTACATTTTATTAGGTCCTGAATTTTTTTCCAGATAAGATACATATAGAATTCTTTAATGAAGAATTTCAGTTACATGAATTTATGCAAACATACACACACACACACCAGCTGTGTAATTCAGTCTGTCTTTGAAGTTCAGGATAGAAGCATTTATCAGTGTTGACTTTAGCCACAGGAGGTGACTGTCCTTAGTCACCCTCTGTAACTAGTAGAGAACAATTTGTTTCTTCAGTGGGTTTTTCAGGAACTCAGAGTATTATAATCTTTCTGTTATTTTAAAGGAAATTAGTTAGTAAAGTCTGATTTTTTTCTGGAGATGATACTTAATGTTTTATAAACAGTTTTTAACTCTGTTGTTAATGGATGCTTCTTAGTTTGCAAATACTCATATAATGATTCTCAGTCCAGGTTGTTTCCCTGAGCTATGTGTGTCAGCATTCTCTTAAGTACCTTTTGTGACAAAGTTAAACACGTAGTAAACTATGAATTGCCAAAAGAATATTGGACTGAAAGACATCATGATATAAGCAGTTGATTTCTAGCTTATGGATGAATGAATGTCAGTTCTTACACAGATCTGTCGTGATCTGACTGGTGATGGGTGTGTGTGAACACTGCTGATGATATAGCAGTGCTTGGGAGGAAACTACAGGAAATCCTGTCATTTGCCTTCAAGAAGGAGAGAATTATTGTAGTTCTGACATCAAAAATGAGATTGAGACTTTTTGGACTTTCTTCTGTAAAAGAGGGAACTGACTTTTTTTTCCTAAGAGGGATAAGTAGCTATAAACGTTTTTGGGATCTGTTTACTTGACTTCTGTCTTGTCCCAGGAACCGGCAAAAGAAGAAGCTGCCACCAAGCCCACCCCAGCCAAAGTTAATAGAGCTAAACAGAGAAAAAGCTTCTCCCGGAGTAGAACTCACATTGGACAGCAGCGCAGGCGGCACAGGACAGTCAGCATGTGTTCAGATATCCAGCCCTCCTCTCCTGATGTGGAAGTAACTTCACAGCATAACGAAACTGAGAATGCAGCACTGGTAGCTGAGCCTGAAACAGAAACTGTTGTTACAGAAATGGTTACGGAAACAGAAGCTCCAGCACTTAGTAAATGCCCTACAAAGTATCCGAAAACAAAGAAGGTAAGTGTCTTGAGGGATGGGGAAAAGATGGACCTTAACAGAGTTTTAAAAAAATTATAGGCTGCTTCATCAGTGTGCAACTGCATGTATGGGGTTTTTTTAAAATGTTTACTCATTTCTTGAAAAATCACCATTGTATAGTCACTCATTGGTAATACATTAAAATCTGTGTAACATCGTTTGGTGGAAGTTAAGTTTGGATTTAAGACACTTCCAAAATACATCTTCAGAGCAATTTTGGAACAAAATGTTTTCTAAATGAGCTTTCTAAATGGATTGAAATAATATACATAACCAAAATATAATTAAAGCTGAATTTAAAGAAAAACCCAAGGAAATAAAAGTTGCCTTTCTTCCTTTGTTCATTGTATGCTTCACATAACAAACAGTATCTCCAAGGAACTCACTAACTCCTAGTACTTTTCAGATGTCTGTTCTGAAGTCAATGGATCAGCACCCCGAATGTGTATGTGCATGTCTGAAGGGAAAATTCTTTACTCTTTAATGCTTTGCTTTTAAATTTCTTTCCATTAGACTGCATTGCAAAAAAGTTGTATGAAATGGCACAGTATTAAAAGACACTCAACAATCTTAAATCTGAAAGTGCAACTAAAGCAGTACAGCTTTCTGCTTTAAACTTCACAGAATGCATTAAAAAGTATTTGTAGTGTGATTTACAAGAAGTCCTGAAAATTTTAATCAGTGGAGGAAAAGGGGGGGGAAGTCATAGGTCAAAACTTCTTGTCAAAAGAAAAATAACAATTTTAAGATGGTTTTTTGTCTTAAACCCCCAAACATAATTTAGATTGTTTCTTTCCAAAAGGCACCCGAGTCATTCTGTAACACTGCTTATTTGCCATCACTGTTACATTCTTGTGAGGGGAACACTTCTTCCTTTCTTGCCTGTTGCATAGCAGAAAAGAAGGAAGATATCCTTAATACTCTGAAACAGCAAAAAAGTGCAGTAAAATTCAGGCTTCAGGTATTTGTGAAATGTCTCTGCATTGCATCCAGCATACCCTAAGTGTAGAGAAAGTCTTGCTTTAAAAATTAATAAACTAAAAATGGATTTTTAAAAGACAAAATAAAATGTATTAGGATAATTTGTGTTAAAGCCTTAATATCATACTAATATTATTTAATGTTCCATGTCCTTAATTTTGAATCACTGTAAAATCCAGGAGGTTAGTTTATCTGTTAATAGAAACTAAAATCTACTGGCATATTTTTTTAAAAACACTGAACTAGCTAGGAAAGACTAGCCTTTTTAGACCAGTATGTCTTTGTATTAAATTACACCACGTTTACTACTACAGCTGAAAAGTGTTGAAGGCAGCTGCCTGACATGATGACTGAGGCACAGTCCTGACAGTATGAAAATCTGATGAGGGGCTTCTTTAACTTTGCTCTGTTAATGTTACGCTATTTCTCCTCAGCCTGGGTGCTCAGGCACAAGTTTAAATTTTGTGTTAGAATTCTGTCAACTAAATTGACATCCTAAATACAGTTGATCTGGGCACTTGTATTGTAATGTTCAGTGATAATTAAATGTAAAAGAACTAAGTGTAGTTTACAACAAAAGAAAATAACTAAACACCCCCGCCCTTCCCGCAAACTGGTGTGTAAGCAAATCTGTGCTGATTTCTTCTGCTGTTCCCATAATTTCACTAAAACTGAGCTCATTTTTGCTGGATATTCTTAAACTTGGATCCTGGAAACAAACTGTTTCTGGTTTGTGCAATAGTGGAATAGATGAATAATTGAACTAAACACTTTTAAAAAGCCACTGGTAAACACACTCTTAAAACACTATTTTTTTTTTCTCTCTCTATTTAGCACTTGGTTAGTGAATGGTTAAGTGAAAAGAGTGATAAAGCAGGGAAGCCTACAGACACTCTACCAGAAAGGCCTCTACGCATAACCACCGACCCTGAAGTTCTGGCTACTCAGCTGAATTCTTTACCTGGTCTCACTTACAGTCCACACGTATATTCAACTCCAAAGCACTATATCCGTTTTACTTCTCCATTCCTTTCAGAAAAGAGGAGGAAAAAAGAACCTGTGGAAAACATTACTGGCTCTTGTAAGAAGGTAATGAACACTTCCCTTCAGTACGGTGTTCTATCCCTTATTAATTAAAAAGAAGTCTTTCTTTACTAGCATAAATTTAGGCAGAAAAAGGCAGTTTGGCAAACCAGTCGTGTTACACCTTTTGAATTGTTCATCATTAAAACTTTAAATCACTAATTGGAACTTCTTGTTGTATTACAGCGTTGGTTGAAGCAGGCTTTGGAAGAAGAAAATTCAACAACAATTGATAGATTTAATTCACCATCACAAGAGAGATCTAGAAGTCCAGCCATCAATGGTGAACATAAAAGTCCTTTATTACTGAATGACAGCTGTTCCTTAACAGGTGTGAAGCTTTTGTAAATACACTAAATAAGAGCTATGTTGGAGTAGCTGATTGTGGAGCACTGTGTTTTTAAAGTGATGAGTTGATGAAAATTTCAGGGGTATTTGCATGTTTTCCTGATACTTTCTTTGAAAGAAAGGCTTAGTTGCATAGTGGTTGGGAGTTTTTCCCCCTTTAATGTATATTAGATAAAAATATATATCCATTATATGTTCTAGCATTTACAGTCAACAAAAGACTAATGGTTTTGGTATTAGTATTAAGAGGTCAGGTTATAAATTTAATTTTCTATGCTTTCTCTATACTTAGAATCCCTTTAAAACTCGGTAGGCCAATGAAGCATACAGGGGGAAAAGCTGTGTAATCTTGTAGGCATAATAGAAAAACCACCTTTTAGCTGAACAGTCTCAAAAATGCATAGAAGTTGACTTGGCCTTCTCTGGAGACATAGGCAGTTCTTCCTAGCATCCTAGCACAGGGAATTCAGTTACTGATATATCTGTAGGCTGTTAAGAGTTTATTTTTCAGAAAGCCTGTAGGCTGTTAAAAGTTCATCTTTCAGGAAGCCTGCCCTTCAGAGATTTTTGATCTTAGAATTCTTTAATTTGGGATTCACAATTTCATTACATAAAGGACTTAAACAACTGTAAGTGCTTGTTACATCTAGAAATCTTATAACTTTTTCTAATTTTAACACACAGATCTAACCACACCACTAAAAAAACGAAGACTGTATCAGTTGTTGGAGTCTGCTTTCTCAGAAACTTCCACACCTACTCCTTCTCCCTATGCCACACCAACCCATGCTGACATCACTGCCTCCGAACCATCGTTGTTTGCTACTCCTCCCAGGGTAAAAACAGAAGATGAAGCTTGTCGAAATGGTTACAAGCCCATTTATTCACCAGTTACTCCTGTAACTCCATGTATACATGGAAATACCATGCACTTTGAGGTGAGATTTATAATGAATTTTACAGTGTTCAGAGAAAGTGTTCAGACATTGCAGTGTAAATCAGTATTTGTACTCCTGCTATAAAATGGGGGGGATGGAGGAGGGGTTATTTCTCTAGGCTAAAAAATTAATTGACTTGCAATTTCTTCTTGTTTATTTAGAATATTTCCTCACCTGACAGTTCCCCAGAAATAAAAAGGCGAGCTTACAGTCAAGAGGTAAGGAAATTTGCAAAACCTGCAAATGATATCATTGCAAGTTCCTGAGAATTTAAAGGGTAATTTCCCCATAGGTTTTACTTGCTTACTCCTTTATATTTCCACTTCACCTATTATATTTTCTATTTTAAACTGGTTTCTCTCTGTATTACTTAAAAATCCTGATTAGGATCAGGATCAGCTCCTGTAATGGAAAGGAATAACTACTGCAATTTGTAGATAGGAACAGAAAGAGAACACTTTGCTTTCCAGGCTGTAGTTAGATTCAGATTAACATTTCTCCTTGTTACCAGCATTTCTTAATTGTTTCTGTTGATCCCAGTTATGCTCAAAGCAAAAGAGCAGAGCAGAAAGTTAGTAAGTCAGCATAGGTGGTGGATTAGTTGAAGTGCAAGTGCTATAGGAATACCACTGGGTATTCCCAACCTGCATGGTGCATGTGTCCTGCCATGGGGCATCATCCTAAAATTTGGGAGTGTCTTGGAAAAACTTCTCCTTCTTTCTCCCGCTTTGAAATAGTTGTTTTGACACTGAGGAGGATTGCTTTTATGTTGAAGCAAGTGCTTTCTAGCTTCATGGCATGGGACTTGCTCCTTTTGAAGCTCCTCCCCTTCCTCTTCCAGTGTAAATAAAACCTGGTGCTTAATGTTTATTTTTCCTTTGGTTAATGTACATTTTATTAAAATGCTTTAACGTAATACATGGGAATAGGAGAACTAAGTGTCTGGCTGTAGAATTGTTTCTTAAAAATAGTTAAATTCATGGTACTGGAAGACCTTTAATCCCACTTAAAGGCACATCTGAATGTCAAATATGTTTGATGGAATGTTAAAAAATAGTTAACATGTTTTTTCTCTATGCATTTCTTCATGCAGGGTTATGACAGAGCATCAATTCTAGCACTGAATTCTTTCAGAAATTCAAACTTGACAGAAATGGGCCTGCAAGAAATAAAGACTATTGGATATTCTAGTCCAAGGAATAGGACTGATGTCACACGGCAGTGCACTGGAGAAATGGAATCTGTGTCAGACCTCCAGCTGGGACTCGAAGTAATTGAGCAAAGTGCACTGCATAAAAACCTGGAAGCCCCCACACATGATAGGACTGATTCAAACAGCCAATTAGAAACTGCTCATTGTGGACGGGGCACAATTTATTCTTCCTGGGTAAAAAGTCCTGACAGGACAGGTGTAAATTTCTCAATGAATTCTAATTTGAGGGACTTGACCCCTTCACATCAGTTGGAGGTAGGAGGTGGATTCAGAATAAACGAGTCAAAGTGCCTGATTCAAGACGATGCAAGAGGCATGTTCATGGAAGCATCTGTTTTTTGTACTTCAGAAGATGGAATTGCACCTGGCTTTGGAAGGACTGTCAATAACGACAGTTTGATGGATGGAAATTGCACACCACAGAACCCTCCACAAAAGAAAAAGGTTATAAATTTAAGAATCATTTGGTCTGTCTTCCATTGTCTGCTAATGAGATTTCTATAACAGAAAGAACCCCGATGTAATAAAAAGCCACTGATGTCTCATATTTACATGCTACAGTGTAGTAGACATTCAGGAGAAGTAATGAAGGGCAAAGAGCAAAGCTGCATAAAATTATTAGTAATTTTTTTTTTCAATATAAAAGATACAGATTCTATTTCATATGAGTCTTAAATGAATTGCCCAATAAATAATTGCTTTTCAGGTTTGAAATGGTTGCTTTTGCCACCTGGTGTTACAGTATTCTGTTATACAGAATATATACTGGCATCATGAGACCACATACTGTGAACATCTGTTAGGAATTACTGCAAGAAGTTGCAAGAATAGATTTATGCTACTCAGCCTTTAAAGTTAAAACTGCACGGAAATCCTTAGTTCNGCTTTTGTTGGTTTTGGGGGGGGGGTTTATTGTTTGAAAAATAAGCACAATCTAAATTTGCTACTGTCATGAAACAGTTCTTGTAGATAAGTGATGTAGTCAAGGGTAACTTGAAACAGTTCTTGTAGATAAGTGATGTAGTCAAGGGTAACTCGAACTAGGATTGGAAGTTACTTTGTGTAATTCTTAGACTGCATTGTACTGTCAGGTTGACTCCCTTTGCAGAAAGAATGACAAAGATGAAAGGCAGTGGTCTCCAGTGTACCAGCTTGCCTGTTCTGTCTCATCACAGACTCTAGTAATCTTTCTTGTTTGAAAGGTGTAATTTATTTTCTTTACAGAAGTAGTGATGAGGAGGGTGGGGTTTTCTGCATGTGTACATGCCTGCACAGTGGGGTTTGGGCTTTTTTGGTCACATTGCAGCCCCTTGTATATTCATGCTCCTCTGGGGCATCCTGCTGGGGAGCAGTGAGGAGTCTTCCGTCAGTAGTTCTTCATCAGAACTGGATTTTTGTTTACTTGCTTCAAGATGAGACATAAATGGAACAATATTGTAGGAGCTCTGGTCTTACCTGGTCATAGCCCTGAAAATTTGATAGATCATGTGTGTTTTACTGTAGCCCTACTGTTTTGGCAAACCCAAAAAGAAAACATAAGCAAAATTCCTGTAACTGGACAGTCTTCTTTTTCTGAAGGCTAAATTAGTCTTTACAAATCCAAGCAGCACTTAGTACTTCAGTAACCCTCCACACATCCCTTGCTGGCAAGGATTGTTGCAGGTTGTTACTGCTGAGAGCTTTTGTTAATCCTCCAATAAAAAAGGTGTGGCTGCCCCCTGACACCCCCCAGTCCAAGGATTCCTGTCTAAAAGTCTCAGTTTGAAGAAACAACCAGAGAAAATTGCATCTGTACTCTTGAAAGAGAAGGGGGTTTAGGATTTCTGAGGACACACAAAAATTTGAAACCTTAGACAGTATAAAAAAAAGAGGTGGTATGCTGGATCCCACCTGAGGTGAAAGGTGAGGATTCAGGAGTTTTGTAGGAGACTCATAAAAGCCTTTTCCCTAGGGTCATTAAGACAGCAGTATCCTTAGGTAGGTCTTTGTAGGATGTTTTTGCATATTTCTGTGGACATTTGCTTCTGTTTTCTCTTAGTATTGCACAATATCAGGTCCTTTATCAATACAGACAAATCATTGTGGCCACACTACATGGGTTTCTTAACATTTAGGCTTTCTTTAAAGCAGTATTCTTTAGGGGGTCCCTGTTACATGATGTGGAAATGATACAAAATTGTTTGAAAGCAAGATCAGTTCTTAACCTGAACTTTTTAATGCAAAATCAGGTATTTTTCACTGTTTTTACCCTGACATATGGATGGGTCTCTAATAGATCTGTTTGAAAGCAAACAAGCAAACCCCTTAGGACTGGAAACAGCAGCTGCTTTGGTTTTTCTGTGTAGAAATGGATGTCCAGTTTTATTGAGGATTAAGCCAGTTAAACATTAATTTTTTTCATTATTGCACTTTAGTTTGTTGGTTTGGATGCTGTATGGTTCAGAGCAGGATGTTGATAAGTAGAAGAAAATTTATAGATAAAATAATTAAATGTAATTTTTACCAAACTAGTGTAGTTGCTGAATAAAGTAGGTCTGAAGGTCAGTATTTCAGCTTTCTACTTCGAATCCTGAAGATTTATGGTGAAAACATTTGAGCATGTATTTTTTTCACTGAAGGCAATTTACTAACCACCAAAACTGGTTTCTGTTATGTGGAACTTTGGTGTAGTGATTTTATATACATAATACATGAAATAGGAACCATGTGTCATTTTTAGTAATAGAGTTAGCTGAAAAATATGTTCTTAATCAGTCTGTCTTAAAGGGCAGTGAAGACAAATTCAGAATAAACTGGGAAAAGTAAGTTGCAAATTCTGGATGTTAAAAAAAGGCATGAAGAGCATAGTGAATCCTTTGATATATGAAGCAGAAGGTGATATATGAAGCAGAAGGGTAGTGGGTTCTCATGCAAGGGAGTCAGTCTGAGACTGATGGATGTGACATCTCTTGAAATTAGCTTTACTAGATCAGTATAATAGTAAAATTCTGCAGTTCCAGGAGAAACTGTACAGCCAACAGAATGACTTCAGCAGTGGACCTTTTGCTGACCTGTGTCATCTGCTTCTTCCCTGAGGCAGAACACGTAATTCTTCTCTTGGCAGAAGCATTTTTTTAATATCACCTTTACAGTTGGTAGTATGCAGTACTCGGTAAATTCCANTTTTTTTTTTTTTTTTAGAACTAATTACATGGCACATATTACTGAAATATAGTGCATTTAACAGAAACTGTGAGAAAGAAAATGTGTAAAACTTCCTTTCTAATGTTTGTTTGTGGGTTGTTTTTTCCCCTTAGGTGTCCTTGTTAGAATACCGTAAGAGGCAACGTGAAGCTCGAAAAAGTGGTTCAAAGACAGACAACTTCCCCCTGGTTACTGTATCTCCTCATGCTGCTGGTGGAGGAAATACAAGTAGTAATAATGGTGCTAGTGATGGGTATAACAACAGTGGTGAAAATGGGGAGCAAACTGATAACACTGCAAGCCTGCCTTTACCACTGCCAACTACTGTTTATAATGCAGCTCCAGAAGACACTGGCAACAACTGTGCAATTAAGGAATCTTCCTCCAGTGAGAAGAGTGAACCAGAAGTTCAGTGGTAAGCCACAAATCTACAGGATTTAAGTTTGGAAGAATTATTTATATGAATCTAAGTCTTTGGTATTTGAAATCTATTTTTCATAAAGGCTGCTGTTGCAGGTTACTGACAGGTAGCTCTTCTTCCAGCTTAGAGTTGTCTTACCTTTTATCTCAGAAATACAGCAGACACCTCATAATGATTCGATTACATGAAGAATTACCCAGAGGATATTTATTAAATTATTTCAATTCTGCTTTTTTATCTTCTAATGGCAAAATAGGTATTGGTTTGAGCATTTGTATTCCTTGTATTTCCACTTGTATTTCCACTGCTTTGTCTGTGAGCTGAAAAGAATTTTTCATGTTAAATCTCAAAGCCTTTCCAAAAGTACTGTAGGGCATAAGGTGCAACAGGAGAAAAATCTATGCTGATTAGCAAAGGTTTCTGGATGACCTTAGGAGGTCTGGTTTTCAGTCATGGCTGGAACGTGTGTGGGATGTTTGCTGTTGCTTAATTGCCCTGTGCAGGGCTGAATGCAGCCTGGCCAGCAGCTCCTGCTCAGGTGGGAGCATGTGGTGACACAGCATTGTTGGTGTTTGCTCAGTGGTTCCCTTGTTTGCAGACCATATGGGCAGTGTGTGCAATGCCAGATACTCCAGACAGTCCTGGATCCTGAGGAGAAGTGGAGTGTGGATGGGGAGAAGATAGAGTAACTTCAGTCTGTGTAAAACACTACAAATTTTTGGCTAAGTTTTGGTAGCTTTAAAATAGATGGTCAACTGTGGTGACGCTGTCTCCAAAACATTAGTAGTGCAAAATAAATCCTGCTGATGTTCTTCTTATGGTAGTGATGGCCTAACTGTGGTGAGGATGAACCATGGGCTTAGGAGTTGAACATCCTTCCACTCAGATGCTCCAGCTATTCCAGAAAAGAAGATTTTGTGAAGCCAGTTGATGGGAGAACATAAGTGCAGTCTTCAGTGTTCCACTGAAAAGTGGCTGTTAAGTTCACTGTGCAGAAGCTACTGCCCTAAATTGTGGAAACAGGCTAAACAGGGAAGAATTTACTACTTAGATTTTGCAGTAACCCTACAGAGCAGCACCAAAACTAATTCCAGTGTGGCAGTACTGTGAAGTGATGCCATACATTCTTGCCAGAAAGGAAAATAGTTTTGTGGAGCGCTGTCACTTAACGATGTTCTTGGTCAGGTTGTGATTGACAGGTGTAATTGATTATAAGAGAGATGTGACTGTCATTGCATACCCACTGGCAATTCAAGTGTAGAAGCTTAAACAGAGATGGATTTGTAGTGGTATGCAATTTACAGCTGTGCATCTGTTATTAAAGAGCTGATTCTTAACAATAAACAAACACAATGACTGTTTCCAATTCTGAAAGAAGACAGTTTTCTGCAAATTGGGACTATGAACCAGTAACTGTGACTTTTATTTTTTTTACTTTTCAGTTGTTTAGACAAAGAAAAACCCACAGATCTACAGACACTTAATAAGAGGAAATGCCAGTTTTTTAATGTAACGTGGTTGCAGGAAATTACTGTATTTAAAGTGGGAGAAAATAGATACAAACTACTTAAGTGATAATATTCCTTATTCGCAACCAGTTATTTGGTTGTTACATGCAACCAACACTGTAAACTTTCTCTGACTCTGTGTTTGCATATACATTGTCCTAAATTTGGACCATGGGAGTACATCCTCTTAAATTTAAAATGAACTTCTCTTGCAGGACTGCATCAACCTCTGTGGAACAAGTGAGAGAACGAAGTTATCAGAGAGCTTTACTTCTCAGTGATCATAGGAAAGACAAGGACAGTGGTGAGTTGATTTATTGTTTTGAAGATACGTAAGTCTAACCAGTTCCCCCATGGTAATCTGTAATAATTCTAATATTGTGTTTGGGTCTGCTTCATCTGTAGGGGGAGAATCACCTTGTAGGCCATGCTCACCGTCTCATGTTCAGTCTCCATCTCATTCAAATCTCATTTCCCAGTTGCAGCTTAAGGTCCCTTCTTTCACTGAAATTACGGAAGGTCAGTAAGCAGATGACCTTGTATGACACTTGACATATTCAGTAGTCTAACAACAGCTTTAGTAGCTCTTTTAATGTCAAATATAAAGTGTTTAGTGATTTCTGCAAAAGATTCGATTTTCCCACTTATCATATTTATCTCTGCTTTATTTCTGTAGAACCTGATTCTGAAAATCCAGAGCCAACTTCTGAATGTCCGTCCCCAGATACTTCACAAAGGACTTGTAAGAGTCCATCAAAAGCAAGCAAGGTAATTCAAGGTGTTTGCACAGTATACATAAGAATAGCTGCATCCATCTCAGATTTACCTTTAAAAATGTTAATTGTAGGATTTACTACTTTGGTGACATACACACTTGTTCATCTATCTGTGCAGTAATTTAACATAGGTAGACATCTGCAAGAATATTTGTCCGTACACACTAAAAAGTGGGTTTATATGCTGTGCTTTCAGTAGGTGCACATGTTTATGGATGAACTTACCCTTAACAGGAAGTTGCTCTTGCTCTGCAAGAGTGAGGCATTGTTTGGCAGTCAGGGCTCTGATAATATGGAGAAGGATGTTGACTAATGAAGTGATTCAGGTTGTCATATTTAGTCTGTTTGATTTCACTACCCCAGCTTTAAAACGCTAAATCACTCTAAAAATTGCTTTATTCCTGTAAGTGGTCCTTCTCTGGAATTACTTCTTTCAGATTCAGAAATCTAAAACTTTTAACAAAGAATGGATTCAGACTTTGACCTAATGGATCATATTTCTGTTACAACTTTAAAATACACTTTAGTAGTCTTTGACTTGGAAGAATTATTGATATATACTTGATAAAAATAGTATCTTCTCAAGCTTACTCTGTTACTATGTTTTTCTCACACCAAATATATATCCTGCACCTCAGGACTTCTTGTCACAATCTGGAGAGGAGAGTGTTCTGAGATGTTCTTTTTTGTTTATTGCATGCATGGTTGAATATTTTGAACATTGAGCACTGACTGCCTTTCTTTTCATTCCAGCCCTCTTCACCGAGTCCTGTAGTTTCAGCACAGCCACTTGGGAAAACACCCACAAAAGCAGATTCGCACTGGGAAACTGCAGCTAATGCACCTGAGACTGAATGTGCGAATCATCCAAAATCTGAGCTGCAACAGAAACAGCTGACAAACAACGTCCAAGCACTTTCAAAAAATCATCCATCTCAGTCACATCTGCGCAGCTCTGCTGAGCAACTTTCACATTCACAGAAGTTGCCTTCCGCACCTTTGAAGCTGCATTGCCCCCCTTCACCTCACGTAGAAAATCCCCCCAAGTCTTCAACCCCTCATGCGCCTGTGCAGCACGGTTACCTTTCACCAAAGCCTCACTCACAGCAGCTGGGATCTCCATACAGACCTCATCATCCACAGTCACCTCAAGTTGGAACGCCCCAGAGGGAAACACACAGGAACTTCTACCCGGCGGCACCGACCCTCCAGCCCAGTAATCAGGCGCAGGCTAGCGGCCCCCTCTTCACTCAGACAACATCAGGACAATCTTCAGCTTCCTACAGCCAGTTTAACCAACAAAATTTGAACAGCAATGCGCCACCTCCCCCACCCCCTCCACCCCCTTCTTCCTCTTACTATCAAAGCCAGCAGCCCTCTGGAAACTTCCAGAGCTACAGCCAGCTGAAGGGCAACATACCCCAACAGACTGTGTTTTCATCTGGACCAAATCAAGCACTTCCTGGCACTGCAGGTCAGCAAACGGTGCCAGGACACCACGTTGCTGCAGGGCATTTTTTGTCCTCTCAGAACCCCAGTATTCATCACCAGGCATCGGCATCTGCTGCTCCTCCTCCTCCTCCACCACCACCTGCTCCAGGACCGCACCTTGTCCAGCAGCAAAGTACTCATCAGCAGCACTCTGTAGCACATGTTGTCGGTCCAGTTCATGCCATGGCAGTGGCTCCTGGATCACACATTCATTCTCAAGCTGCTGGTCACCATTTGCCACCACCACCTCCACCACCAGGTCCTCTCCCCCACCACCAACCTCCCCATCCTTCGACGGGACACCAAGGTTTGCAAGCACAACACCAGCACGTTGTAAACTCGGCACCGCCTCCCCCGCCGCCCCCTCCCTCCAACGTTATCGGCTCGGGGCACCACCCCTCATCAGCACAAGGGTTACACCACCCATCTCATCAAGGACCCCCCCATTTCCCTTCCAATGCTCACACAAGCGTCTCCTCTTATTCCTCGCAAGCCCCACATCACACGACGTTAGGACCTGGACCTCAACATCAGCCTGCTGGCACAGGACCTCATTGTCCACTCCCTGGTCAGGGTCCTCACATCCAACCTCAAGGACCAAACAGTATTGCAACACCTACTGCTTCCGGGTTCTGCCCTCACCCCGGCTCCGTGACCCTTCCCCACGGAGTGCAAGGGCAGCAGCAGGCCTCGCCCGTGCCAGGACAGATCCCCATTCACAGAGCACAGGTGCCACCCACCTTTCAGAACAATTACCATGGGTCAGGGTGGCATTAAAACAGATCCCTTTAGTTATAAACATTTTTAAAATGTTCTGTAATATAAACTCTGTATATTTAATATGTACCTATTCAAGGTACTTTTTAAAGCTTGTACATGATACTTTGTATAAAAGCAAACACCAGTGCTCTTCCATTGTATCCTTTCCATTTTTTGCTTTTTAAAATTCCTGAAAACGTGCTGTTAAGCCAGTATTAGGTATTTCTTTTTATTTTGTAAGTGGACATTCCAGCTGTTTTTTCTGGCAGTAGGTTTGATGCTGCATAATGTTTAAAATTTTATTGTTGCAGTTAAATTCATTTAGTGAAAGTTTTCTATATTACTTTTATACATATGTAATTAAATAAGTACACAGGCTAAGTGATGGCACTAACAATTTTTTTTTTCCATTTTCTGTCAACAGTTTTTTGTGTGCATAGAGATAGGAAACGATGCAATACAGATTTTTATAGTTTTGGTGTGGACATGGCTTTTTGTTTCATCAGTTATTTGCAGAAATTGTAATTTAATGTATAGACTGTTTCTAATGTCTCAGACGAGTGCTGTAAATACTGTATTTCTTTCGCTTGTAAAGTTGCTTAAAGCTTCTTTCATTTGATATAGTATTGTATATAATATGTCTTTTGCAAAAAAAAAGTGTGATCTTTGTGAAAGTAGTACAGTATATGATCTTTAATTTTTTTTAATATACTGTCACATTGCAGCACTGGTTGGGCATTTTAATTCATGTTAATAAATCACAATTATGTCAGTTTTACCTACTTGTCCTGAAAGGGTGCTATATCAGCAGGAAAGTGGCCTTAAGTCTCTGATCTCCTTCTCTGCAGTTTCCAGCTGTGGCTTCACTTGTGTAGCACAGACAGATGTGGAACAGGCTGGAGGAGGGGGATTCTTTCCCCTGCTCCATTCAGAGGTTGAGGAATAATCACCCCAAGCACAGCAGTGTCCTGGTCAGTTTACCAATAGGGTCATCAGGGTCAGTGATGGGCATTTTTATGCTAGAGGTGACCTTGGCTACAGAGCAGGGAAGCACCTGCCTGCTGCAGTACCTTCCTATTTCCCTTCTCTCGCACCTCCTCAGGCCTTCCAGTTGAGGTGTAGTGAGCGGGTGGTGCTGTAATGGGGTACAGAATGTTACAAACTGCAGCAGTCTGGGGTTTTTGTAAGGGAAGTGATTTATTCCTGCTGCTACAAGCAGCAGCTAAGATGGTGCTGTTGTGCTCATCAGTGCAGTTACTCTGTCATGGGTGAGGGCGTCCTTCCATCTCAGCAGGAATTGCTCTCAGTCCTGCTCACACAACAGGACTGTGCTCAATGGCTCCACCTCAGACCAGAGAGGAGAACCAGTGTGTGAGGAAAGCTGAACGGCATAGGAGGGAAAGTGGCTGCTCCTACCCACTAAAAAAAAGTGGTAATTCTTTTTCACATGTAAAAAAGAAAAAGGGGGCCACTTTAAATTCTAATTCATTTCTGACTACGGAAAAATCTTGCTAGTTAAAATCATACACCAGAAATGCTTTCCTGAACACCTCCTGGCTCTGCAGCATGCACACTGGAGTTCACATTTTACACTAACATGTAGTGTAAGACAGCATAAGGCTATCAAAAACAGCAAAAAAACCCAACCCACCCTCTGTGCAGTTGCTCAGACACTGATTTTGATGTGCATCATCCTGCCTAGCCCAGCATTCAGATCTGGTTGTCTGCCCCTCTTCCATGCCTCCAGGAAGTGACAAAATCATTTCAAGTACACGAGAATGTTAAACACCCCACTGTGCTTGGCAAGGTCTTAGTGCAGTATAGGGAGCTGCTGCACTGGGGAGCAGAACAGGATAAGCCCTGGGCAGGGCTCCCCAGTGCTGCTGCAGCACCAAGGCCAGGCAGAGGGCAAAGCTGTGCCAGCCTTGGGCTGCCCCTGGCATTTCATTCCAGTGCCAGCATTTTCTGTGTATTCAAGAACGCATTTGTAACCGGTTGCAGCAACCAGGCACTACAGAGCTGGGCTGGGTGTGAAGCTGAACGTAATTTTTACCTCCAGCCGAGTCCATTGTGGCATCGTCCTTCTGAGCAGCGTTGTCCTTGCAGCCACTAAAAGCAGTTCCAGGGATGAGGGTGAAGGCACACGGTCCTGAAACCCAACTGCCGTGGTGGGGGCCGCACACTGGACAAGTTTCCCCGGCCCAGAGTGTTTCGCATTGCGGTGCCTCGGCAGTTCTCTGGAGGAGTGGCTGCCCCAGCCCTCGGGACAGGACAATCGTTCCCTTGTTTACAGGACTTGCTACGGAACAGCTGGTAGGAAAGACGCCTTTTTTTGGTCACATTTCACCCAGCAAACCACTCCCACCCAGCCCCTCCTGGCACAGGACCTGTGGAGCTGCTCTGACCCACACCAGGTGATGTGCTCCATAAATGAACATGGGAAGCTGCCTTTCTTTGGCCAGGACAGGCCAGCCCCCACCTCCCACCCCTCCAGCACCCCCACAGCTGAGTCGTGGCTAGGCAAAGAGTCCAATGACCAGCAACACTGTCTGAAAAAACAAAACACTTTAATTAGACAACTGCAAGCACCTCAAACAACTGGTTATTGTTACAGCATGGGGCTATCTTCTCACAATCTAGTTATTGCAAAGGCATGTGAATAAATTTTATATGGACAAAGTCAAGAAAAAAGTGGCACTGTAGTTACATGAAGATCAGGAGTAAGCTTACATTCATCCCACTGACTTCTAAAAGAGGCCCAAACACACCTCCGTACTGTACATTCTAAAATCTGTATTGCCTATAAGCTTCAGCCTATGCAGCTTTTTTTTCCTAGGAAACACATAATTGTTGCGTGCAACTTACAATGGGCAGTTGTATGTCTACGGATGGGAAAGAATAAAGCTAGTGCAATTTGTTTTAGAAACATGTAAAGCTATGAATGGAATGAGCATGATCTTGCTTCTTGGATTATTTTACCCACTGCACTGTAAATATCTGCAGCTATATCCTTCCTTAACTGATGCCAAGCACACACTTTTATTATAAAAGATCAGTAATTCTACACAGAGAGTGGTTCTCATGCTCTACTTTTAATTTTTTTTCTTTTTCTTAAGGTATAGTACAACTTACAGTGCTTATAAAAAGGCAACACCATATGGTACCATGTCTTCACTATCACATTGTAAGGGAAATTGCTATTTTTCTTTTCTTAAAAGCACTTAAAATAGGCAAAAGTTCTAAAAGGGAGTACTAAATGATAATGCATACTTTATTAGAAAGAAGTCTAGCCTTCCTTTAAAGTGCCGTTTGGGGAATGAAATCCTGTAAACCAGAGCCACTTTGTTTAAAACCCAATGAACAGGAACTGCTACAGAATAGAAAGTTTACACAATTCCTTAAAGCAGTTTAAAGTCCACTACATGCAATTGGTTTGCTATAAAGCTCTCTAAAACTTAGTCGCTTTACTCTGAAATTGAGTCCCCAGTCCCATATTTAAATGGAAATAAACATTTACAGGGTGCATTTACATACACTATAATACAAGAATGACATCCCTTTGCCAGAAGATAAAATTGTACAATTCCTTGCCGTAACTCAGTTCTGACTTGATAAATTTCTTACACTCGTAAATTATATAATATGCATCAGCTAAAATATTTTTTTTTTCATAAATAGTTACAAAACTTGCCAAAACACATGGGGGGAAGTTTCTTTTGTTCAAAAATCTGACATCTGAATGTCACACAACACAAGAAACATTGCTTAAAGACACGTTAAGTGTTTTCTGAAGAAAGTGGGTGAGTAAACTACTAGCTGAGGACAAAAAGACTACCCTTCCCCAAGAACACAGTGCACAAAAAGCAAAATGTCAAACAGTACCTCAAGCAAAATAAAGGTCTGAGGATTGAAGCCAGCTCACGTGTGATCCTGCTAAATAAAGATTTTGTGACAGTCACCATTTAGGTCCAACGCATTGGAAAGTGGTTGCTGGCTTTTTTTTTTTTTTTACAGCTGGAAGATTCTGCTAAGAATTCAGCCACGGATGCCTAAGGCATTCTCCAGCTGAAGCGCGTTTCTCTGGGACCATTTCTAGCATGGGGATCAGGAAATCTGTAAACTGTGCAGCATCTTCATGAGGCCAACCATACTTCTCCACAAGCACATCAAAAAGACTCCAAGGTTTCAACTTGGTAATGTGTCGGAGTTCTCCTGCAAACAGAAAAATTAATGGCATTAGAAAAACACCTTGTTATTCGTGTCAACAACTAATCCCTGTTTCGTTTCTCTCCCACTCTGCATTCACAGCACCTTGACCGCGCTGGGAATCACTGTTTAGGAAGGGCAGTGCACACCAAGCTTGCTCGAGGTCCTCAAAGGAGATGAATATGTTCGATGTCAAAGCCAAAAACTGTTCCTACAGCCATCAGTACGTTACACCTGGACTCCACTGATTCCTCCTGCTGTCTTCACTCTCCTGTGCACACAGGCACTCATTCACACTCATGCTCACACCATGGCCAAACCACACTGCAGGCCTCTCCTTCTCATCAGCCAAGGAACCCAAATCTCACAGAATCTGCTCAAATCCCAAGACGAAGGTCTCAGAAATACAGGTCCTTGCCTCACCATGCGGCATTTGCCAGCAACGCAGCAGAGCACTCATTCATTCCTAACCAAGCCAAGCAGAGGTTTGGTGTCCAGAGATTCTGCTCCATCTCCCAGGCAAACACCCCCAGGTAGCCTGGTCTGAGTCTTTCCTGAAAGGGAAGCACCTGCTGCTGCCCAGGTCTCTTTCAACCAACCACCAACAAAAATGGTGGCAGCAGCTGCAGGACTGGAGTTCCCCCCAAGAGGGGTGACTTCTGCCAACCTGGCAACATGTCCCAGACCAAAAGGAAGGAGGTGAGAACTGTTCTGACATTCAAACAAGCAACACTATCCAGGTCTGTCCATGGGTCATCCAGCATGATGAGGAAGACTAGTTTCATGCTCCTCCACTGTGTAGGAATGAGGCCCAAAGCCATGAGATGTGCCATGAGGAATGTGGTGAAGGATTACTGTGGGCACAAGAGGGACGAGCAGCTGTCAGGCCAAATGACCCTCACTGCTGCCATCAGGAGGGAGCGATACTGAGGTGTCACCTTGTACCACAGCCTTTGCAATCCAGGCTCTCAGTATCCCTCACTTACATGTGGTGTGGCTGCCCCCTCACCATTCATGACAGCACTAACAGGGAATTTCACTATAATCACATCTCCACTTCTCCCAGAAGTGTAAATGTGACATGGGACATCCTCCTTGGAGAGTATGAGAACTTGCAGACAAGTCAATGGGCTTGCTCCACTCTCCTCCCCAAAGCAGGGACATCTCTTTGATAACATCTGCCTTCTGGCTGTGTCAGACCATAGCCAGGAACACCTGTATGTAGTGCACTTACACTCTGCAGATCCAGTGCATTTATCACCAACAATCTAATGAATCTATGGCCTCTTGCTTCAACACAATACACTAGCCATGAACCTGCCTATGTGAAAGTTCTTACTGAATGTGACCAGACTTAAGAGTGCCTGATCTGCTCCAATCAGTAAGCCCTGCAACACCCAGCCCCTCTGATCTCTGGGGTCCAGCTGAAACACAAGGGCAGTTGTTTTCTGTGAATTTCTATCCTCTTAATGCAATCCATCTTGAGCATATGTATAAGCCACACAGTCTCCACTGGACACTGCAAAAAGCACTTGAGAGACCCCTGTGGTGCTTCTGCGCTGAGGAGAGTGATGGGGTCTCACCCAATACTGGAGGCTGAACAGGCTTCACAAGCTCACTTCACCACCTGGGATGGGGGCATCCAGGACACACTACTTGTAAGCCAAGTG
Source organism: Ploceus nigricollis (assembly GCA_013399945.1). Lineage (NCBI taxonomy): Eukaryota > Metazoa > Chordata > Aves > Passeriformes > Ploceidae > Ploceus > Ploceus nigricollis. The sequence continues at coordinate 432,296 of VXBC01001532.1, read as the reverse complement.
GTTTGTCAGTGTGGTGCTTGTCCCTGGCTGTAACCTACTGCCCATAAAATGCCATCTGACATCAGCTCAGAGGCCAGAGTTTCTGCACATCCCTGTGGCTAAAGAAGTTCCAGGGCAGGAGAAGTAACCCCTGTCTGTCCGACTGCCCCAGGGGCTGAACATCTCAGTGCAATGGATTAAAAGCCCCAAAGGCTCAGCAGGCCCTGTTTCTGCTGCCTCAGCCCTCAGCAGTAGGTCCTAGGCAGAGTGCAGTGCTTGAAAAAGCAGCTCTCCAGCTGCTGTCACAAAGTCCCCAAAAGAGCAAGTGTGCAAACAATCCATCACCCACAAGCTGCAGGAGAGTCCTGCTTAGAAACAGGAACTCGAGGCGTGCTGCCCATGAGGAACGCCAGCAGAGGCCACCCTCTGGTTTGTGTGTGAACGTGCACAGTGCAGGCATGTCCCATCAGTACCCACAGACACAGAAAGGCTCTGCTTTGGGCCCACAACTGCCCCACATAACAGGAAGGACAGCACACCTTGCTTGGAGCAGCATATTCATTCCTGGCTCACTCTCAGTCCTTTAAATCTTTGTTCAACCCTGAAATTTAACTGCTGAAAATCTTACCTTTTGGAAGGTTTCCAAAAGACTGTATTGGTGACTGCTTACAAGAATAGGTAGTAAATTATGTAACAGGAAAGCATGAACTCAAATTACTGCCAGAAAGTGATAGAAAAGTGACTTGTTACTGACTGCAAGCAAAAAATTACTAGAAAAAAAATCATGTCCATGGTTTCTCCAGCTCCCAGCATTCATTGCAAGGGCTGCTGTAATCATGTACCAAATAAGGCTTAGCTCTGAGGAAGGGTGGGTGTGTGTTCCCATCCAGCACTGTCCTCATCTTTGCACTCACATTTTGTCATTTCCAGCATCTTTCCTCTCTAATGACAGATAAGGTAAGATTGCACTATGAGGCTCCTGGTGCCACTGTGGAAGGAGAGTTCTTGCTGTTTTGAGTACTCCTCATTTTGTGAATGTCCATGCTAAGGCCAGCACAATACTCAGCAGTTTTTCTGCTAAGGAACAAACTATTTTAGCACTATGGCTGAAATTTTCCACAAGAAATTCTGTGAAGATTGTAAAAGCACTTAAGAAGATAGGATACAGTAAAAAGTATCTGTGTGGGGGCCATGCTTAAACCAATGCTTCAGTTTTCAGTAAGGATCAGGATGCTAACTATGGAAACAAAATAGGGTAAGTAAAAGCCAATTAACACCGCTCAAGTGGACAGGAAGTCCAATTTTCATGTGAGTCCTTCCCATTTCCATCTAAAGCGTGAGAATAGCACAGGAAATGGAGGTGTCTGCCAACACATATTTTCACCTAGTTCAAGATGTTTGTACCACGTAGTTGGAGGAGAACAGGGCTGTACCTATATTTAAGGGAGAAATTTAAAAAGCACAAGACCCACCAGTCTGGCACCATCTGTATTCAGGGCATTAGCATGAATTTTCAAAGAAGTGCTAAAAATGTAACACTGAGAACTTCCTCAGAGAAGCTCTTTATTTGGATTTTTTGATAGTGAAGCACACAGGAGATAATCTGCAGAGGACAACAGAGTTGTCAGAGCTGTAAAACTCCTGTTGCCAAAGGAGAGGCAGCAATGATCCCTCTGAAAAATGAAATGTTAAGCCAGAAGGAAATTACTAAAAAAATTTCTGAAGGACTAGGGGAGAAAAATGCTATTTAAAGCTGTCTCTGCTGACCGTAATACAAAAAAACCAGAGCTAGTCTATAAAATTTGTCAAAGACAAATTTAAGATGTGTCACCAGGCAAGAGGAGGATGGATTATTGAACAGTAAGACATGGATGATGTGAAGAACTGGGAAAGCAGCAATGGGATATAATAGGCTGCTGCTACACATCTATGACATGATCCTGAGAAACAATTCAAGGACTGGTGGTGCAGCAGGTGGAAGCGAGGAGCGTGGAGGGAGCCCTCCCTCCCTTCCAGGACATCACAATGAGTGCTTCTCATTGTTCAGCTTCCAAAGGGCAAAGCCAGCACCTGGCCAGCATCTTGCACAGGTTCAGCTCACAAGGAAACAGGACTAGCAAATACCAGAAGAAAAATAGAAGGGACCATGGTTTAGGAATAATAAAAGGATTTTATGTTTTAATGCCAAAACATATTAATAATTTTTACAGTCAGTACATCTTCCATGAAGACATTGAAGAAAAGGACGCCCTGGAGTTACTACTGGGCTCAATTAAGATAAGACCCTATAAAAATAAGTGAGCATTTGTGTTATAGTATAAGAAGTAACTTACAACATGCTTTTCCTCTTTTAAATGCATCCTCCTATTTGAATGTCTAAAACTGCTTCAGGCAATTACTGAGAAAGGACTTGATCCTCTAAACTCTTTAAGTTACTAGCATCTTTCTTTTTGAGCCTGGGACTTCAGCAGCACAACTCAAATATTTAAAGCATCTCTGTGAGGTCAAACTTGCTCACGGACAGGAGCAAAAGTCAAACCGATTTTCACCCAAGACTGATGTTTTCAAACCAGGAGCTCAACAGCAAGATTTCTAAGCCCAGCCTTAGACCACAGCGAGAAATTCTCCCAAGAGCTTCAGGCCTGTACCACGAGGCTTCTGATCTCCAGTGCTCAAGCCACAAGCAGATGAGTACAAAATGCAGCAGCTTGCTGGCCAACTCTGAAGCCTACCTCTCATACCCTGCCAGCCCACCACACTCAAATCCCAGCTGGGGACACCAGAGGCTGGCAGTACTGGGGTGGCCAGGAAAAAGGAAAAGGGTGCCTGATGCAAAGAAAAGATGCTCAAGTAAGCAGGACACTTGTTCCACAGATTTGTTCCACAAAACATTTCAGCTTCCCCAACCTGCAACAGTAGAATAACTGGTATGATCTGAAAAAGCAGCTTGGTTTGTTACTCCTTTGTCTGCCATTTGAGATTCTCTGGTTTAAGAAGAAATAGGTGAGATCCAAGTCTACTTAATCTTCCACAGCAAACTTGCACTTATATGCTGTGGGGTTGGTGAACCAAGCCTTTAATCCTGCCTTAAATCCCACCCTGAGGACGTAAGAGGCACCCCAAGTGCCTCTGAGGAATGTCACTGATGATCAGGCCCTAGAGGACAACAATGACACTCTGCAGTTGAAGATGCTCATGGAAGCACCAGAGACTCTCCATATCATGGGAATTTTACAAACTGCCCTCTCCTGTGCACTGCCAACACTGCAGTTACTGAGTAACTGCTAGGTCATTTTACAGTTCTGTCACATCATTAGAAAATGCCAACCTGTCTGCTGTAAGGTGAAAAGCAGAAATGTGAGATACACTCCAGCAGCTGCAATCCCTGTATGGAGGTGCTGCAGGGTATCTCGTGCCAAGCCCTCTTACTGCTTTATACATTTCCAGACCTCTGGGCCTCGAGTTTGTACATCTCAGTTACCAAGAGATTGTTTGAAGCCTGCTGATACAGGCCCTCTCTCTGCCCATTGAGGCAGCCAGCTCCTGAAGCTCACTGCCTGCTGTGCAGGGAAGCACTTGTTTCAAAGCCATCCTCTGCAAATTTCACTGCCTTTCCCCCAGCTCTTACATGGTGAGTGCTGGCAAACAGCAGCTCTGTCTTCAGCTTATCCACTGACTTCCTGATTACCTAAACCTCACTCCACATTCAAAAGGTTCAGGCATTTCAGCCTCTCCCAAAGGGCAGCTGCTCCCTCCTAGATCACCACTGCTGCCCTTCTCTGCACTGCAATGCCATTAGCAGCTCCTTAAGGAGTCCCTGCTGTAGCAGGAATGTCCAGCACAGAGCAGGAGGCCCTGCTGGGAGGGCACGGGAGGGTGAATCACTGATTGTGTTCAGCCTCACAACCCGGAGCTCCAGAGCCACCAGCTCAGCCCCCAGATACCAACACCTCACTGCAGCTGCTGGGCAGCCACGGGCAGGGCAATCCCCAGCTCTGGTCAGCAGGAAAGTGCCCTCCCCTAGCTGTGGCTGACAGCCCTGGATGCTCCCCCACCACGTAACAGGATGCTCCTGACAGACCCTGTCCCTCCATAGAGCACAGGCTGCCTCATCACGCACCTGAGGCATCACCACATTCCCCCACGAGTGAAAACCCTGCCTTAAAGAGAGCCTGGGCCAAGTTCCATCGCTTGGCACACACCCATCTGCTCTGCCTGCTCCCTGGCTGTGACAGTGGCCACACTGAGCTCAGTGTCCACTGCCCAGGTACTCCCTTCCTGCCTCTGTCATTCCTTACCAGTAGCACCTGCTGGACCACTAGATAGGATCCAAAGCTGCTGACAGATGATTTTTCACCATGTTACAAGCTATGCATCACTTGAGTCCTCACACTTACAGAACATTAGACAACACATTCACATGGACACTTGTTAACATCCACACTTTGCTGAGTACATCCCCAAATGAATTTTAAATGCAATACTGAAATGCACACCGCAAACTGGGGCTTTTCCTGGAAAGCCAAGTTTACATCACAGCTCTTCTTTAGTAAGTGCTCTCCATTTAAACGGATCTACTTCTTCAGTACCCGTAAATGAACATATTCTCCTTTTGGATAGTATTATGCTTTAAATTAGTGTTGCATAAATACCGTTACCTTTTTTGGTGAAAAACTCCTTGGAATATTTCCCCAACATAGCGTATTTTCGAGGGATTTTTCCCAGCAGTTCAATGATCAATGCTATGTGGTCTGCATTGGAGAACATTGCCAGCAAAACAGAAACATACAACAGTTTAATCAGTACATTGCATGCACACACTAACACTGGCCCGGTACAGACAGAAATAGATTGATCCTGGTAAAAAACACACGTGCACACTGCTTGCTCAGTGGCTACTTTGAAAAGATGCTTTCAGCAGAACTTCATTCTCAAAACAATGTTTGAGTGTCAGCTGCCACAAACAAGTTTTGCCATGTAATTGAAAATGTACCAATAGTTACTTTTCAGAACATTTGGGTAAAAAAATATTGTCAGAGATTCCTGGGAATTTTGCTTTTCAAAATGAAAATTTTGGTGTGTGATTTCAGGAAATGCTCCTCGCTGGGACAGGATACAACCAGCAACAGCAATTCCACTTCTGTCTGCATCACGGCACCTTTCGAAAAGAAGAGGTACTACCTCTGCGATTGAAGAATTCCCGAGAATATTTTCCAGATAGAGCAAAGTGCCTTGGGATATTGCCTAGCAGCTCTATGATGTGTGCTATGTGGTCTATGAGGGAGAGAAAAAAAGGATACGGGAGTGGAAGGGGCAGGGAAAGGATGGGATAAAAAAGAAGAGGAAAGAAACTGGAATTAGTAAAAAATCAGAAATAGTTTCAAATCAACAATGTTTGCAGCAAATCCATGCAGAGGTTTCCAGGATCAGCAGAGCTCTGGCATCATTAGTAGCATTTAGGAACAATGAATGATGCCCACATTACCACTGCAAAGAGCATTTACAAGCAAACAAGCATGAAAATGGACAGGTAAACAGATGGAAGCAGGAGTTAACTCTGATTTTAAAAAATAATTAGTAATTGCCTAATACAAATAAAAATACACAATGTAAACATTATTCCAGTGTCACTCTTGTAAAAAGAATAATAGAATAAAGTTCAAATTTGTCGTTTCTTTTCTAGACTAAAATGTTGTTATTTTCAATCAGGTTTCCACACATATGCAATCTTACAAGAAGGGCAGTTTAATTCCTTCAGGCAGTTGTTAAGTAGATGAATATCTGCAGAAGGGAGTTTTTGCCCACCCACTGCTAGTGGTGGAACTTAAAACTAAAAAGAAAAAGAATCATATTTATATTCTGAAAACAATGTGTATGAACAGTTCTACTCAAATATAAAAACTTCAACACCACTGTAAGCTCACTGGAAGTTTAAGAGAAGGTGTATGAAAATATGAAGAAACTCTTACAATACCTCAAAAGAGTCATACCTTCATCCCTGGAATAGTCTTCACCAGAGTGTGGTTCAAACAAGTAATCTCCAGTCGCTAGCTCAAACGCCTACAACGTAACAGACACAGTCATGGGTACCACAGAAGTAATGCTTTTGATCCTAAGATGTCAGCAGAACATCACAACTACCTCAGAAGCCAGAGAATTCACACTCAAAGCTCGAGGCCTATGACTGGATCTAAGACTGAGGAGCAGCCACTTACCTGGGGACATCACTCCTGCAGAGCAGCAGCAGCACGAACCCAGGCTCGGCAGAGCGCCCCACGTCCAGCCCCGTGTGCAGCCCCGGGAGGGCCCGGCGCTGGAGCGTGCCCATGCCCTCACAGGCGCTGCTGCCCGTGCAGGCGGGATGAAGGAAGGAACCACACAGGGCCGGAGCGCAGCCGCTCCCGGCCGGCCGCGGGGCCCTGGCGGCGCTGCCGCGCTCCCAGCAGCGCTGGCTGCCGAGCGTCCGGCGGCGCTGCCCTGAGCCAGCCTTAAACACGGCCTCACTCTCTCGTGTGCGGTCTGGTGGCTGTGTCAAGTATTTCTGAACACGTCAGGTATTTCCAAACATGTAATAAGAGCTACACATGTGCCTGAAGGGTATTTACCTGTCAGATTGCATGTTGGAGGCTGAACTAAACCAGTCTGAATCACAATAAAATCCACTTATGATTGTAACTAATCACTTGAATTAGCTTTTTTGATTACTCTAAACCTGAAAGACTTTTTTTAAATACTTCAGTGATGGGAGTAAATGGCGAGACAGCTACTGATGGGGAATCCAGAACAGACACCGGGACATCAGATCCCCTCAGGGCAGGCAATGCTTCCACGGGATGCTAACCCTGTGTTAGGGCAAAACTGACTTTCTCTTTATTTATGGGTGTAACAAATATGAAAAGCTGCAAAGCTCCGAAGCACCTATGAGAGCCCCTACTTTTGTCCAGACATGGATTCATCTGGTCTAATTTGTTAAACTATTCTCTTTCAGCCCTGGCTCACCAATTGCCCAAGCAGCCACAGGAATCTAATTCTTTCCAGGTGGTTTAAACATCAAACTATTTTCCATGTCCAAGACATGGGAAAACATCTGATCCAGAAAAGCATTCCAAAAATGAGGCAGAGCTTCCTAGCACAATTAGAACATTTACTACAAAATACTTGTCTCCTGCAAATAGACACTTTTCCTGTTCCAACTTATAATCTGGAGTTGTTAAATCACCTGTAAATTTAGCCTATTTATGAGCACTTGGCTTCTTCAAGCTGTGAACTGCAGTGTCATCCAAGTGGGCTACAGCCAATATAACTCACTGCAATCACACATAGCAGCCAAGAAAACAAGAAAACCCCTTGTTGACATTTCTGCTGATCCTATGAACAGGCCTTTAACTTCTAAAGTTAAAGCATCACTAATAAACAGTCATTCATTACTTTTCTTATTCCACTCTTAGCTCAGGATTGACAGTTTTCATTTTACAGCTGAAAAAAATCTGAAGTACTTCATAAAATACCAGGTTTCTAAACTGAAATAAATGTCTAAAGCAGCCAGAAGTGATCACTGGGAGAGATCTCTAAACACACCACAGAGAACATTGTTATTCTCCTGAAATGAGACAAAGAAGACCCCAGTGTCCTCTCTGTATCTCATGCCAATGTATTTATTCATAGGAAGAGCTGGACCAGCTTTCCCAGGAGAACACACACCGATGGGGCTGATTCCCAAGGACATTGAAAAACTCTCTGCTATTACACACAGATCCCTGGAGAAGAACAGAAATGTAGCTGAATTTAGCCACAAGGGTAGACTACACAAGAATATTGTTTCTGTCCCAAAAATGAAGTATTAATAGCTCGATATGTCTGTGTGGGACTAAAAAGATTAAACTGAAAAACTGTGAAAACTGTTTATAGAGAAGCACAAGAGGTAAGCACACTGCTGTGATACTCTGAATTTCAGATCAGTTTGTGTATCACAAGAGCTGAAAATTCCCATAGATTTGGGATATTTTTTTTTTGTATACCACCCTCTCGATGAACAAAAACTACAGCTTTTGAAAATGATGACGATGCTTCTCTTTTCCTTTTTGTACAGCTCTGACTCCATGCCCAGGATGGGCTGGGGTTGCAGCACTTTACACACCTGATTTTCTGACTCTCCCTAAAGGACTCTAAGAACAAGACCACTTCTGACTCAGATGCACACAAGGACGGCCCAGAGGCAGGAGCTGTGTAAGTATTTGTAATGATGATTCTTAGCATCCGTGGAAGACAATGTCTCACAGCTTCATCTGTGGCAACCTGGTAGTACGTTCCCAGCTACTTTCAGGACAGACTGGCTACACAGTGCAAGATAAATGAAATTAATTTGTCCTCGTATAAAAAAGAATAAAACCCAGACCAAGGTTTTTATTATAAAGAATCAGTGCTAGAGACACATTAAAAAACACATAAATAGCTGTAAGAAGGACAATCACATCTCTGGATTGTACCAGAGCTTTTCTGCTCTTTAAACCACTGTCCCAAGGCTTGGTGCACTGGAAAGCCCGTGCCATTACCGAGTGGGTGCCGCTGGAAAAGCAGATCTCTGCTGCTGCACACTGAGAGCTACAGCTCTGGCTGTGGAACCACTGCTGCTCTGGGCTTCCTGGGCATTCTCAGTACTTACTCACACTTTACACCCAACCTGCAGGCACATACAACTCCCCAGACCCCATAAGGGAGGTCCCTGACACTCTGGGATGACACAAGGAGACTGAGACCCCCAGGGCAGCACAGTGATCAGGTCTGGTCTGCCCAACTGTGACCAGTCTGGGGCCACCAGCGTGAGAGTGACCCTGTCGAAGTGGGGAAAGGTCAGGGAGGACCTGAGGCGTAACAGGGGCTGAGCAGAGGATGCAGGAGGGGAGGCTGGCGGGGCTGGGTTCGCTCAGGTGGGAGAAGGGATTTAATTGCTGCACTCCACTGCCTGAAGGCAATAGTGGAGAAGAAAAAGATACACTCTCCCCAATGAAAGGACAACACAAGCAGCAAGATGGGAAATTCCAATCAAACATGAAGAAAAAAAATTCTCTGGTGAGACTGCCTGAGTACTGGGACAAGCTGCTCAGAAAGGCTGTGGAAATGCCATTCTTACAGGTACATCCTGAGGTACATACCCCTCAACTGCACATGGCTCTGAGTGACCTCATCTACCTTTGACAACAACCCTTGTTCAAGAAGGAGGCAGATACCAGAGATCACTTTAAACCTAAATTTGTCTGTAATTTCCATGATGCTACAAATACAGACTAACCATATTTACTTACTTTCCTTTTGAAAGTAATAATTTCTAAAAATAAGGTTCTTGACAGAAGCTCCAACTTTAAAATACCATGATTTTTTTACTTAATGTTGACATTTACCTCAAGACAAGTCAGCATTTCATTTATTATATGGAGATAAAAAATTAGATACATCACACTTAACATATGGCACAGAAGCCCAAGGCAACCATCCATCTTTACTGACTGTTCTGGCAATTTCTACTTACCACTTTCCTAAGGTTCTCAGAGAAAACCAGTCTAGACTGCATTTCTCCATCTGCAGATGGTGAACCTTTCATATAAATGGTTACACTGCTGTTTTACAGGCTCTGAAGAGGCTCTATTTCTTTCCTGCCACACTCTATTTCTTTCCTGATTGTATGTGAACCTAGCACAGTACAGAACTGGTGGCATGGCTATATAATGGACCCATATCTAAACACACAATTGGAAATAGCTACATTTTCACTATGTGACAGCTGTGTACTCAATTTGGTGATTGAAAAATGGATGCATGCCTAGGGAAAGCTCTCTGGGAGAGGACTGGAAGAACAATTCAGTTGGACTGCATCAGCCTCCCTGAACTGAAGCCCCAGCTGAAAAAGAACAACAAGCTATAGGCCAGAATTATTATTTTGACAGATGAGATGCAGCTCTTGGCCAGAGCTTCTCTGCTCCAGCTGAAATGAAAAGATGTGAATGAGAAGACTGTAACTGCTTTAAAAACAGGCTTGGTCTTAAGAACACAGTTTCACAGGTCAGTGGGAGCATGGAAAGAAGATAAAGTTTTCTGAGATACACACACCAGCTGATAGTTTGTTCTCCCATGGACATCTCCCTCTGAAGAGCCAGGCAATGGGAAGTGTATGAAAGGCATTTTGCACGGTTAGTGCTTGGTAAGAAAGGACAAATATACAAAACAGAGACTTGCATGGGATGCTTGGAAAGGAAACAGGGTTATTTTATTTGCTGTACTCCGATCTTGGAATCATGCATACTGAGTGATTGTTTTGGAAAGTCAGCTCCTCTGGGAAATAATTCTCTTTTGAGTGTTTCAGGTTGTCCACCCACCACCTTCAAAAAGGGTGTACAGCGAGTAATAACAGCATTCTGTACTGTATCTGCCTACTGAAAAATATGTGCATAGCAACTTCAGCTTTTTCTCCCTCGAAACCACATTTTTGATTTTCAATTTTTCCTCAAAATACTGCTTCTGTGCAGACTGAGGCTTGTCATCACACCTTTAGTATGTGCCACTCACACATACTGACATGATGATACTCATGATACCATGGAGACATGATCATTTTTTCCCTGCTTACAACAGTGGAAGAGTAGTTAAGGACAGGTACCTCTCCACTCCACGTTAGAGAACAGCATACAAAGAAGTAAACTGGGGGCACAAGCCTGCAATGCACCTACAAGCAGCAACTTCAGCTTTTTCTTTTAGCATCATTACTTACGATTACTTACGATTACTTACTTACGATTACGTTCATTCTCCATTCTGTTCCTCTGAGTTCTCTCACATGAACAGAAATGAATAAACCCCACTGCTGTAAACTTGCTTGCCTTGTAGTAGCATGGCCCTTGCTTTGAAAGCTCTTTGCCTGTCCCCTTTCCATCACACCTTGGCAGTGTTTTCTTTCATCATCTGTATTGTCTTTGGGTAGATAAAATACCAAGTACAATTTTCACCTTCCCTGACTTCCTGCTGATCTATAGCTGTCCTCTGTATGCTAGGTCTTATTACAAAGAGAGGATATTGCAGGAATCACAACTCTCCACAAAAGACACCTCAGAAAAGTGTTAAAAACTTCAAAAGCCTTGTTCATGTCTTAGCCTGTGACACAGTCACCTCTTCTCCACAGCTCAAACCAAAGGTAATGAACAGAAGTCAGATGATGAGATTCATCACTTCAGGTGCTTTTCCTGTCTCCAATCCAAGGAGACTGCAACAAGGAAAAGCAGTGGAATCATGGTGCTTGCAGTCATTTCCAGAAGCAATACAAAAGGATGCTGTCTGCCAGTACTAACTCCCTTATCTTGCCAGGATTTCTTGGCAGCAGCAGTGGAGTACTGTGTTCCATGTTTTCAGGGATTTAGGAAATGCTAAATTACTCAGAGTCTGTTCAGTTTCTGCTCTAAAGAAAGCAATCCTCTCAATACTGTTAATGTGGAAACTCAAACCGATACAACTAAATCATCAAGAATGTTTTCAATCCTGTCAAAGGTATTGCTGCCTCCAAATCTATTCCCTTTTTTGGGTGAAAATGAGAGATGCACCTCCCTGCTGGCAGAATTTAATTAGAGCTTAGTACAGGAAGGGAACATCTTCTAGAATTTAGTAAATGTGGAGAGATTCCCAGTCTAGCTCTCCATGAGAACAGCTGAGTATTCCACTTAAACAGGCCACAATGTTAAAAGAAAAATAAAAGGGCACTGTACAATTTCCTTAACCAAACTTATGCATGTCCAGCAAATGACAGCATCATTCCAACCAAGATCACTGAAGTCTAGAGAAAAAAATTTAAGTTACACTTTGTGGAATTCTTTGCCAAGCACTGAACAAGCAAACAACTCCACTGTGGTCTGGAAAAGCCCACTGACACCGAACCTCTTTCACAGCACTTCATGCATGCACTGCACTGATTATAAGCCTCCAAAGATATGCATCACCCTCTTTCTTCCTTTCCTTTATTTGTTTTTTTCTGAGCAACTCTGAACTCAGATCACCTGAGCAGAGGGCTGGTACTGGTCTGAGGCTATTCACATGCATCCTTTAAAGCTTTTTTTGGGGCTGAAGAAGAGAACAAGAACAAGAACTGGGCCACGCCGAACTATCTAAAATTAAAAGATTCAGCTCACAGGCTGCTGGTTTGCAATGCTACTCATTCACTGACATAACACCGAAGAAACAGCACTGCAAGATTATCAGCACTGAGTTACTTTGCCCTCTTCTGCTGTTTGGGTAGAGCCCTTACATGGCTCTGATTACATACACTCCCAGCACAAGTAATCCTGATCGGAAACTGGCTAGTCCCATACTAAAGTCAATACAAATAAAACTGGATTTTTCTTTCCTGAAAGCTGCATCAAAACTATCATGCTCCTGGCTAGATGAAGCCATCCCAAACTAACTGAGCCCAGGTAAGGAATGCTCTCCATTCAGACACAACACACCATGTCCTAGAAGATTCATAAGGGGATATTCTGGAAGTTGCTGTGCACACAGGAACACAGATGTTTGCATGCTCAGGGCCTGTTTATCAGAGGCCTTGTTTAAAAACCTTATCTTCATCCTTATTATTAAAGCCTGTGTAAAATGGACAGGCAAATGGTATGGTGGAAAAAGACATTCTACTGCTGCTGAGATAAAACACAATCTTCTGTGCTTAACATACTTTATTTATGCCATAAATACAAGCTAATACAAGACCCAGTAGCTGGTCTACTCATGGTCAGTGCTACCCTCAGTGAGCAAGATTATTTCATTATCAAACAAAAGGCAGTGAAAACCTTAGGCTCAAATGGAGATCTGTAAAGCACAAAATCAAGTTAAGACCCCAGGTGAATCCTGGTACCAAGCATTCCAAATCATCCTTCATATAATCCAGGATACATAAAGATTTGTGAGTTTTATATACACATAAATCTCTGACACAGAAACCCTACAGACACTAAGTTCCAAGAAAGGCCTTTTTTGCCGTTTTTTAAATAGAGATGTGAGCTAGAATATCTGACACAGTAGTGGATACAAAATACAGGAAGAAAATCTTCTACTTTGCAATCTAAGCAATGTTCATGTGTGCTTGGTGCTGTCATATTAGGTAAAGTACGGATGGATGGAAACTTGCAAAGGAAAAAGTAATGGAAATACTGCTGGACCATTCATTTTGCACAGTACTGCTTCCAAAAATGCCCTTAATGACTCAGGACTTGTACAAGCCAAGTCGCCTCTGCTCTCCTTTGGGAGTCCTGGACATCAAGGCTAACAGGGTATCTGAGCTGTATTTTGGCTGAAAATAAACACCACCTGCTCCAGCAGACAATCCCTTTGAAAACACAGTAAATATGGAACAGAGTGAATTAAATATGAAACAAGAGCAAGATAACCTAGAAGGGCATTTTCTGAACAATATCTAGGTACAACAAGGAAACCAAACTTGAGAAAGCAAGTGGGGCTGTAGAGGCATTAAAACACTTTGGCACTTCACTGTTCTTGACTGCCTTAGGGATTGGAGAGGTTCACATCATAATTTCAAAGACAGCCTAAATAAATTTTTGGGAGTTTGCAGTTCCACATCAGGAATGCTTTCCTGGCTGTTAATCTCTATTACAAGTCCTCTGCAGAAAGAGGTATTAAGGCCTTCAAGGCAATCCCTACCTCAGAGCTGTTTTCCATCTGATACAGGATCAGCATCCCCAATGCTCTGACCATTTTCTCAGCCACACAGCAATGCAAACAGATTCTAGGGGTTTTCAAATGATGAATTGTTTCTATGAGCCTGAGAGGCTGCTCTCTATTTTTTACACAACTATACCATGATGACAATTGTATTCAACAACTGTATGTAAGTGCTGTAATGTTATAAAATTTCTACCGCATTTCTTAAGGGCAAAAACCTAAAGACTGTGACAGAAGACAGAATTACAGCATTTCTGCCTCAAATGCTTTAGTATCTGCAAGGCTTACATAACAAAAAAGCACAAATACATTTTTCTCTTTAAAATACTAAAATTTCATACATAATTGTGAATCTGAGTTAAGGTACCTCCAGTGGCAGTGATGCTTTAGGCTTTTTTCTTTCCCTGAGTTTGAAGAAAGCAGTAACACTTATATAACACAGAGAAGAAGTTGTAATAGGCTGGGCAACCCCAAGTATTGCAAGAATACTACATTCCTTAGTTGTGATGTTGCTATTTAGTACCCCACTATCTTTAAACACAGTTCTAGGTAGACCTCAGCCTGATTCATGTGCCTTTAGCTACAAGACTAAAAGACTATATAAAACTATAAAATTAGCAGCAATAGGTACAACTTAAAGATGAATGCAGGGTGTCCAATAAAATAAAAGGTTATCAAGTTCAACTGACATTTACGAAATACTAGGTAAAAGAAAAAAGTCTCTATAATGATTTTGTAGTTAGTTAAGAGAAGAATAACTTAAGGAATTAAATAACAAACTGTGGAATATTTTATATGCTTTGTTTTCAATGTAATAGAAAAATTCTCCATTTTGTCCCTAAATAGAAGAGTAAATTTGGAAATGGATGGGTTTTCTGTGCACTAAATAAAAAGCTAGTATTAAACTCCAGAGCAGACACACTTTAAGTTCACTTATGGGTTAGCTACTTCCAACACATGGCTTGCTGAACTTATATCTGTAGGATTTTATGTTCCTTCCAATCCTCCTCCTCCTCTCCCTGCGAGCTGTGTAATTCTTCTCATCACCCACGCCTGCAAACTGTGTCTAGTATTTGAGTCTTCTCCACCTCACACACTTACTCTTATCAGACATGTATTTGTAAAATATAAAGATTTGATTAAGTTTTCATTTTTAAAATAGGCAAAGGTATTTCTAAATTAGTTTTTTTTTGGATAGACATACTATCTTTAATGAGAAGATGCATGCAGCTTGCTCATCCTCAAAGAGATATTAGGGTGTTTCAGAAAGCTGCATGATTAAGTTTTCACTTCTTCTGTTCTCTAAAGACTCTTAAGAAGCTGTAATTTCAGTTGTGTTAAAACTCATTCTACAGAATGTTACCACACATTTTACACCAATAAACTGAATTCTTTCTTGAAAGTTTAGAACCAAGCTTAATCCAATCCATGTTTTCACTGCACTTGGCACCAATTTAAAGTATTTCACTATTTTGCCACTTTACACAAGAAAATGGAATGCAATCACAGCTAACAGTAGCCCAGGTTCTAAGATTGGAACGAAACAAACAGTTGTACTTTGTCGGTTACATTTTGTCATTCAAAATAGACATATATTTTCTCTCTAAACTTGCATGTTTCTGACTACAAGTTTAAAATGTATCACATGAAAATTAGATGTGCTCTCCAAAATATTTCCTTTTGATTAAGAACGCTTGAGGAATTGAAAGAAAGGGAAGAAATCATCAGCAGCTGATACAGCATCATTTATGACAATGTATTTGTGTCAAAACATCAAAACCATCCCCATCAGGTTTCCTCACTAAACAAACAACTGTTTTAGGAGCTTTACTCTTGTAAAATACACATTGCATTGTTCTTACCATACATGCTGTACTCCAGATATCAGCAGGTGTACTGTAACCTGCTCCTATTAAAACCTCTATGGATCTGTACTGTCTTGTCTGGATGTCTTCTGTGAAGTGTTTATGCTAAAATAGAAAGAACCACATTAATGGAAAAAAAAAGACTATAAAAAGACCTGTTCTAAATAGTGAACAGCTAAAATGACGTAGCTACACTTACCACCCAGCAGGCATTCCCCAGGTCAGCAATTTTAACTCTAATTTTATCTGCATTTCTTGGGTCCAGTGGATTCACCAGTAAGTCAGCAGCACGAGTTTTTGCTAACACAAGCAAAATGCAGAATAGTTAGTATGTTAAGCCTACTATTCATTATCTCTAAGCAGTTTCGCCTTGACACTTTGTTCAGCGTTGTCATACACTGAAGACATCAAAATAACTTGCTGAATGTTACAAGAAATTAAAGCAACATAAATAGGATTTCTTACTCTAATATCTAAATATCCTTATACATTTCAAGTGCAAATTTTTCTCATTTTTTAGCTGCCAAATGACTATTACTACAAGATCCAGAGGAGCTTCTAAGCAAAACCAGTGTATGTTTCCCAGAACAGATTCAGACAGAAAATGTGAAAACTCAGACTCCAAGAACTCAGCCACTACACACATGAAAGATATGTTCTTGGAACAGTTTGGTTGAGAAAATAAATCCTGCACTTCCATGCCTGGCTACAGTAAATAAAATCTGGCTGGATTCTTCCTTTTTTTTTTTTTTTGGTAAACCTATCCCAAGGGGTAAAAGACTTACCAAAACCTGGCTAATTTGAGAGCCTAGGGGGCTGTCATCCTTTTCACAAATAATTCAGCATTCAAAGTTCTCTGAAGGTCCTATTTGTATCAATTATGATCCAGATTAAAAAGGCAGAACTTTATTCTGAATAATCTTGCAATCTTTAGAGGTTCTTGGGACACTGAAACCTTAACACCACCAGCAGAGGTGCTGCTTTTCTCTGTTTTGACATTCTACCTGCTAGTTCCTAAACTGGAAAGAAAGCAGATGACTTGAAGGCAGAAGACAGAATCAGGTATCACAAATCACAGGGAAGCACAGGACTGATCTCTCTTTCCTTGTCCCAAAGCTGCAAAGTGTAAACTGGAAACTGAAGGTAAGATAAGAAAGAGGTACTAGATCCAAAAAGCACTTGTGACTGCAATGATCTGATAAACTGGTGAAAGACTTGGAAGAGGAAAATACACCAGACATGGGACAAGGACAAAAAATACTGGATGTCTACTGGTGAATTAGGAGCGACTGAAATCAGCTGGAGATCTTCAACTGCTGGCACAGGAAGCCTGAATGGGTCATCAGAGCACTGAATATTAGCCAACCAGAAAAGAAAGTCGCAGGGTCCACCAGAGGAGAGAAATACACGAGTAAATAGCGAAAGGCAGAGGGGGCAGTGACCTCAACAAACAGCCCTCTAAAAAAGCTGGAATGGAGTCCAAGACTCAAGTTTATAAAAAGCATCAACATAAGGACAAGTAAAACACTCAAAAGATAGGAACTAGTGAGACTAGTAAGCTTAATATTAAAGTCTTCCCTTAAAAACATGCTGCATAGTACAGTGCATTTTTTTTAAACACAATCACATGCATTACTGACAAAATAAAAGGGAAAAAAAAAAGACAATGCTAGATAAATCCTTCCCACATGTCTTGTTGAAGGACTGCAGTAAATAAAGTCGAATGAAGGGGGGGGAAAAAGCCTCATGACTAAGACATCTGAATATGGCATTATGCAACAGCTTTCTTCAAGCTACTCCTAAGAAAAGGACCTGAGCAGGCAATAGGGAAGTGCCTACACTTTTGTGTTTTTCTAAAAGCTTATGATGCTTAAGTCCTGTCTCTTCTGAAAGATGAATTCTTGGATTCTGTATTTGACAAACACAGATAATTTATAACTGAAAGTGAAGTCAGAACAAGTGTATTTTCTAGAAAGCAGTCACAAAAAAGCATCCAGATAAGCTTAACCTGTGCACAAAATTAGTGAACACTTCTATGTCCTAGTTCCATAAAAACTAAGAAATATCACCTTAATTCTCACAATCTCAGCATGACAATGTACTCAGCAAACATTCAAACACTGGAAAGAGGAGGAGGAGAGTCGTGAGGAAATTACAGATCTGTCTTCAGAGCATTTGGTCACGCAATGGAAACTTGAAAAAGATAAAAACTGCTCATCCACTAAATGCAAATTGGTTTGTGTACCAAATAAAGCAAGAACCCCAAAAAATTAAGATGAGATCATGCCACTTAACAATGCATAGCAATACCTAGAGAAAGAGGAACAAATAAATGTCTACTTCAGTACAAAAAAAGGAGAATAAAGATATGGTGAAAAATTATGTAGCACCATTTAAAAATATTAAATGGCCTCTAACTCCTGTATGCTTCTTTCTAAATACCTTCATCTGTTTTATTACTGTTATACTCACTGTTATTATTTATGCCATTAATATCTGTAACATTCAGCTTTTCCCCTTTCCTCAAAAAAGTCAACTATCACTGAATTTATTGTCTGTCTTCTTTCTTTGTAAGAAAGGTGTGTGAACTGATGGGATAACATCAAGGAGGAATAAAGTAGGTTTTTTTCTCCAGCTATGGAGATAAGCTGTTTCCATGAGGACAAAAGCAGCTTTAATCTCTGAAGACATGAGGATTTTACGCACCACCCCAGGAAAACAGCAATGGAGTCTTTCTACCTATATACAGCTGGCAGAACAAAAGAAGAAACTACCAGGGATCTAGGAACCTCCTCTGTATTGTTTCAGAGACTTCAGAGTGTAAGGAGATGGACTATTTGCCTGGATCTTCCAGAAATGCAGCTCTACTGAGCTGTATTTTATTTCATATTTCTTACCTTACCTGTCAGACCCTGTAATAAACTGTGTGAATTGCTCTTCTAAAGTCTTAAACCAAGAAATACACTTGACTGCATTTTTCAATGCAGCTCTAATTGATCTGTGACAATGCTGATGGCAGGCTTGGTGATCTCCCTAAGCTCCCATTTTCTTCTAACCGCTCACATATTTAGACTCTCAGTATTTTCTTTATTAAAGCTGAAACTCATATATTTATCATTTAAGCACTGGCACTATAAATAAGACCTATGTGTAATATCCTGAAGCTATTTAATTCAATGGCAAAAATCCAGCTCTTTGCAATGACACCAAGATTTCACCTTCCATGTCTTCAAATGGATTTACAGGCAAAAGTTCTGGACTGATGGCCAGAATTTACATGTCCAAAACCATGCTGAATACAGAAACATCATAATGAGTTGAGGGTTGGCAACATGCCCTGTTGAGTATTAATAAAAGGTTAAGACAGGGACTGTTTGACACAGAAAGAACAATTAATGAATGAAAACACAGCATAATACAGAATTTTTCAGTATGACTGAGAAAAGATGTGACAAGAAGTAACAGATAGAAGCTGCAGCCAGACAAGTTCAAACTTGCTACAATTCTTCTAAAACAATTCAGAGTACCAAGCAGTGGAACACATTTCAGTCACACTGCATTATAATTTAATTTGCCCATTTAAGAACAGGTATTTTTCTTTTTTAAAAATACGTTTTAAGCCAACAGTAAAGGTTACTGTGCTTAAAAGATGGTCTATTACTGACTTGTTACCAAAGGACATCAGGTTACATGATCTCATGCTTGTTTTCTACCTTTAAACTACAGGAATGATGTTTATTTGCAACTATAGATTTCCTTTTCTGTTTCACATGTAGACTGACTTGTCAATGCAAATGCTTATTCTATGATAATTTATTTATCTAATACCCCTTTAAAAGCAAGTTCTAGAGTGGAAAATAACCCATAAATCACAGTTCTGCAAGAAAAATCATCCAATTTACTTAAACAATCTTTTCTTAACTTAATTTTGTTTTGTATTTGTATTCCATTTACCTGCCTCTTTTATTTAACACAATCCACACCCATGCTACTAGACAGAAGTCATTAAGAAGAACACTTACTTTTTGGCAAATCCCCAGTGCTGGAAGCTGAAACCGTTCTGCTCCTGTCATGAGATGGGCTGCTCTCCTCTCTTTCAGTTACAGTTGATCCTTCAGAGACAGCAGAACCACAGGCTACAGACTCCAGAGCCCCAGAGAACACCGACGCTGAAAATTCAGAGAACTGCGACTCTGGAATTTTATGACGTCCATTTGGCAATTCACCATTAAACTGTTCATAGGAGCTGCTATAAGAGTAATCACTTTTTGCATTTGGATCATCAAGATTATACTCCTCTGGATTTGGACATTCTTCCTCTTCTTCTTCTTCATCTTCAATCTGTTGTTCTAATAGGAATGGGCCGTTCACAATATGGCCATTTGTTTTGGGGGATTCTATCCACTTAGGGTCTGTAGAGTCAGTGTTGACAAGTTCCTGCTCAACATCATCATCTTTTTCAGTGTTTTCCTTCTCTGTGTCTTCTTTTTCATCCTGATCTTCTGCTTCACCTGAAAAATTTCAGCAAGCAACACATTACATCACACATCAATAAACCAGACTAAAATTAGGCATTTCATAATTTTTAACTCTTCAGTAACTACCTGACTTCTAACATATCGCACAAGGAAACACTGAATATCACTGAAATATGCAAACCTTAAAATCTAAATTAAAGGCAAAAGGACAGACTAGTAAGATGTTGGAAAAATAAAAAATGGGAAGTGGTTCAGGAGGGAACAATCCAGAAGAGAATAATGTTATGAAGGGAAGATGAACAAGGTCTTGAAAGCAAGCTTTTAAAAATCTAGAATTCAATCTATGTCAACGGAGTCATCACAGAAGTAGGAAAACTCTCTGTAAGAGCAGAACAAAACCAAACCAAACTGAACTACAGTCTCAGTAGTTACATCTTTATCAGGACTGAAGAGCTGACAAGAAAATCAGAGAAGCCAGAATGGAGCTGGACCATAATGATTATGGTCCAAGTCACCAGGACTGAACAGGAATTTTAACAAGACATATCAAAAATTTTAGTAAAGAAGTTGCAATCTTCGTTACCTGATAGATCATTACAACAAACACTGTAAGAAGAAAAGGGGAAAGCAATGATGACTCCAACTACGACAATAATATTCTAGAAAAATGCATCTTACTGTTCTTCTACTTCACCAGGATACTCAGTTATTCCACTTAATGTGGTACAGAGACTGTTCCATTGAATTTTCTACGTGCTTTTTTGAATTGTTTATAGCTACACACTGCTTATTGATGGTTTTCTTCACTTCTGTAATAAGTTTGATTTTTTTTACCTTTTTAGGTTTTGTAGTTACTATTTCACCTACAGGAGAAAATTAACTTAATGATCTAGGACAGTTTGGAGATTTTGTTCACTGTACCAGATGCAACACTGCGCAATTACTTTCTGCTCTGAAACAGTAAACTCAGAGTCAATAAAAACAAGTAATACTAACCATCATCATTTCCAGGTTCTTCATCTACTACCTCTTCTATATCAGCTGTTTTTAGTTTCACCTCTGGGTGGTACTCATCTTCTTGTTCATTTGATGGTACAGCTGAGGTTACGTTTTCTTCTATTTTTTTCCTTTCAGCTTCCCGCTCTAGTTCTTCTATTTCCTGCAGGCGTTTTTCTAGCAGCTCAGCTTGCCTCTTCTGTTTTTTCTTCAGTTTTTTCTTTTTGTTTTTGGATATTTTTCCAACCTGAAATATTAATACCAAAGAAAGAAAAAGTAATTTTTTTTTCAAGGCATCTCACACCAAACTAATTTACAGTTTGATTACCATTTTTTGAAAATACTAGATGGCAAGTAATTTAGTAATTATATTGCTTTTTCCAGTTTACTTCAAATCAAGAATGATACAGGATTGTATGAGGCAAAAATCCACCAAAACTTTACACAGTTAATTGTGTTTTTACATGGTCATTATTAGATACAAGAGCAAAATACATCTATACATCTAAGATGCCATAATAAAATTCCTATGATCCTATAACCTCAATAAACACAATAATCCTAAACTTCAATCCAGATTAACAGATGATACTGTATGTGGAAAATAATCGGGTATAATATTAGTTGTTTACATATAAATTTAATACCTTATTTCTCTCTCTGTATAATGCAGGTAATAACCAGCAAAAGTATTTTGAGCAAAAAGACACAAGAAAACTAAAGAGACTGAAAACAGTGAATTTTAAATAAAACCTGTTTTTTCCAGCTGTTTTCTTGTGAAAGGAAAGCATTTTTATTACTCCCTTCTGGCCCAAAACATATGAATTACAAACAGCAGATGGTCATTATGAAGTTTCTCATTGTATATAACATAAGGATTGAAAAACTCAGGTACAACAAGAAGGAAATGAAAAATGAACAAATCAGAGCTTGGATTGAAACACTTCCTTCCATTTTAACTGAACTGTGGCTTCTATTTTTACTATCTGGTAAGTCAGGTCCATCCAATTTTCATTCATTGTTTAAATATCACAGTAAGGCATCCTCATATAATCAAAAAATAAAGTACAAGGAACAGAGAGAAACACTTCCTCAAAGGTTTATCTGTTAATCCTGTTATCTTCACAAAAAGCCATGGGATCTAAACAAGACATTAAATTTCACAACCCTAGTAATTTTCATCCATGTTGTATACCCACTGAAATTATACATGTTCTGTACACACAGAAAGCAGCTTTGACCACAGATATGTCTGAACAGCTGTACTACCATTGGTTATTTCCTATATGCATATGGCAAAGAGATCTTTCAAACCTCATAAAATTGCCTCAACTTTCAGGCCTTGATGATTAAAACCTTTATGCCCTTAAGATATCTGCAATGCACAATATTTAGTGCATTCACCCATTTTTGTCAGGATTTGGACGAATGGATTACTCCTCAAGAGAAGAAAATGGCAATGCTTAACTTAGTTTGACATAGCTATAGAACTGTATGTCTGTGAGAATTTCCATCACAGAAATACTGTGCTTAAAACTGGGAAGGCCACAGACATGAAAAGAAAAATGTTCTTTGAAAGATAAAAGCTTTATTCAAAGGAAGCTTTTAAAAAGGGTTGAGGCTACTAACAGTCTAATACATATTAATTGCCAGAGAAACACAGAAAGTAAGGCAGTTAAATTATATAACAATACTTACAGGCTTTTGTTGTGGAGCTGTACTCACTAAAAAGACAAAAAATAAATTGTAAATAAAATAAAGGTTTTCTTTTTCAAAAACAACTCTACAAAAGCAAAAACTAGTGGAAATAATTAAAAATATTCTTAACTAAATAAGGCAGTGTTAAGCTTACTTTGTTAGCCAGATTTTTTACTCTTTACAAATATATGCTGCCTGAAATCATTTGATGTCTCCATTAGAGCATCTGGGACTGGAAAGAGCTAGCAGCTATCTGTGTTCACTGTCTTGTGGTTGGCAGAGAGTTTACGAAATTTAAAAAAAAAAAGACTGAACAATAAAGAGTGGATAGAAAACATGGAATGACTGCAGAGCTGTCACAGATTAAATGTATGTAGTCAGCTGGCAGAGCAGATATAGACTGTTTTAAATAGTTCGGGGAATATTAGCAAAGATACAACTACTGTGTTGTACCCAACAGAAAAGCCAAATACTCATGTGCTTTACTCTGAAACAAGGCAGTTTGACTGCTAGAGCTGGAGGCATGAAGAAGTGCCTAAGGCAAAAAACACACCATATCACAGAAAAAGCAGCTCCAGCATGGGCCTCTTCCAAGCACCTCTGAGCAGGATCCCATCAGTGACTGGCTCTGATGGGATTGCAATGCTGACTGTCACACTCACAGAGCACCACAAGCCACATAAAACCTCCCCCTGTGATCAAAACCAACAGGAATAACCAAAAACAGGAGACAGAAGCAAAGTGAAGCAAGAGGAACTGAACAGGGGAGAACCTCTCACAAACTTCTTCAGACACACAGGCCTATGGCAACTAAGAAATGCCAAAAAAAACCACAGAGTTGTTTCATAGGTTCAGATCCTGCTGCTAAGCTCAGGGAAAAACCTGCTTGAATACCCCTGGAAAGAGCAAGGTTTTCAAAAATACTCTTAAACCTGAGCACAATCATTGCTATAAAAGGGGAAATTATACACAACCTATTCTTGCAACGCTGTAAAGAAAACACATCTTCAGCTCCTGTGTGGAAAGTCATATATTTAATTACAATTTGCTATGAACCAAGTGTTGTAAGAATGCCATTCCTTAAAATAATACTTATTTTAATGTCAGGAAGCAATATAAAGGCTGCATGAACAAAATCGAGTTATTTCCCACACAAATAACATAAAATCTCTAGCTATGTGATTACACATTATGTCAAATTCAATATAATACATTCACCATTTATACGATTTTTCATCTCAAAATATATAATGCTGTGAAATGGATCCTGATCACTGTATTTGTTCCCAATATAGAAAGTATTTTTAGCATACCTCACAGATTTTAATCTGTGATATATTTTCTGACAGTATTACAAAGGTAATTACTTTTCCACTGCCTGTAGCTGATGTGCTCAATTGGCAAATTAGTGGCAACTGTAGTACTAAAAATATACAGTACATAGTACTAAAAAGAAAATCACTAGAAAAGCCACACTTCCTCCTTGTTTGTCTTTGCTTTCTGCTGTGAACTTCCTTACCTTGGCTTCTCCTAGCTAAACATAAGGTACAGTTCCTATCTAAACTCTTGGCAAGCTTAACATAAAACATTTTATACACCTAGGAAAATGGGCTTATCACGAGTTCAGTTAGGTACAATAAATTCCATTTTTAAGGGTGAAAAACTATGAATGTAAAACTTTTCATTGCATCTTAGAAGTAAGTTACAACAGACAAAAAGGCAGATGCTTTCACAAGGATGCTGGTGAACTTAGAACTAGACACAATTTAGGTAAGATTATTAATTGTTGTCAGTATTAGAGACGTAAGCTTCCAATGTGACTAAAATCCAGGCAGCAAAGCTTGTGGGATGGGAGGGGAGTAAGTTTACACCAACAAATCTTTTTCTGTTTCTGGGGACCCTGAACACTTGGACATGCAAAACCAGCACAAAATCATTACTCTGATAGTTTCCAGAGCAGGAATAAGAATTAAACAGACATGCATTTTTCATATGCAATTATTTAAAATGTGAATTTTCATTGGACAAAATACTGTTAGCAATAATATACTGATGGTAGTTTCCTACACTGCATTTTAATATCCTGTTCATACCTGCTGAGCCAGACGGGGGAGGAGCACCAGCCTTCTGCCACTCGGTAGCTTCAGCAGCCATCCTGCGCACGTAGGCATCATCCACACACATCAAAATGTTTTCTGGCTTTATATCTGTGTGAATGATCTTGCACTTGCTGTGTAGGTAATCTAGACCCTGAAGTACCTAATTACAAAGGGATTTTTTCAAAATCTGCTTGAAACCACAACTAAATTTATTAAGAAACCTTCAGCTGCATTTTAAAATAAGCCTGATTTTATCCCAATGCTCAAAAGTACCCAAAAATTGGAAAAAATATATTACCAAGTAGTAGCATAAACACATAATTTTCCACTGCAGTAGGGAATTACAGAAGCTTATTAAGCAAAATTGTTTGATGCACAGTAACACCAGAGCAATGACTGAATTGATTTATATTCAACTTTCAGAAATCAGTTTTTAAAACATGTGCAGCACAAGTTTTGTCCAAGCAGAAAAAGAAGAACTATCTACATTATCTTTAATAAGCAACCTGAAAGCCTTACCAAACAATGCCAATCTCATTAGTCCAAATAGTTCATTCCAGTCTCACAAAAATAAAAGCTTTTTAATCTTTCAGGACTAAGCTCTTCCTCTTTTCTCAGGTATGAAGTGTTTGAATTACCTTTGTCTATATTCAAAAAGCAATTCAGGTTGGAAGACTGTGTGATTCAAACCTTCATCTAAGTAATACCACTTTCAAAGTTGTATCTAACCTCAGAACCAGACCAGCCTGCTCAGAGCCTTTATCCAATTGACTTCCAACTACCTCCCAAAATGCAGAACTGGCTGGGCTGTGCACTGTTTGCTGGGTAAAAACCTGAGTGGACACCAGGCTCAAGAGCTTGGTGAGGAATGGAGTTCCATCCAGATGGCAGCCATGACCAGTGGTGTTCTCCAGGGCTCAGCACTGGGGCCAGCCCTGTTTAATATCTTTATCAATGACCAGGACAAGGGGATCAAGTGCGCCCACCCAAAGTCTGCAGATGGCACCAAGTTGGGTGGGAGCACTGATTTGCTGGAGGGCAGGAAGGCTGAGCAGAGGGATCTGGACACGATGGATGATGGCCTGAGGCCAGTTATGTGAGGTGCAACAAGGCCAGGTGCCAGGTCCTGCCCTTGGGTCACAACAACCCCAGGCAGTGCCAGAGGCTGGGGACAGAGTGGCTGGTAAGTAGCCCAGGGAAAAGGCCCCTGGGGATGCTGGATGACAGCGGCTGAACATGAGCCTGTGTGTGCCTGGCTAGCCAGGAAGGCCAATGGCATCCTGGCAGTATCAGCAATAGTGTGGCCAGCAGGACCAGGGCACTGATTGTCCCTCTGTACTCAGCACTGATGGAGTCACACCTCAAATCCTGCGTTTAGTTTTGGGCCCCTCACTACAACAAAGACATGGAGGTGCTGGAGCGTGCCCAGGGAAGGGCAACAGAGCTGGGGAAGGGTCTGGAGTGCAAGTCTGATGCAGGGAACTGGGGATGTTTAGTCTGTAGAAAAAAAGGAGGCTGAGAAAAAAGTCCCTTCACTCTACAAGTGCCTGAAAGGACATGGTAGCCAGGTGGGGGTTGCTTTGTTCTCCAAGGTAACAAGCAACAGAATCAGAGCAAGTATCAAGTTGCACCAAGGGAGGTTTAGATTGGATATCAGAAAAAAATTCTTCACTGAAGGGCTGGTAAGGCTGCCAAGGCAATAGGCTGCCCAGTGAAGTGGTGGCATCACCACCACTGGAGGTATTTTAAAAAGTACAGATGTGGCACTTAGGGACATGGTTTAGTGGCAGACTTGGCAGCGGGCTAATGGTTGGAACTGATGCTTCTTCAGGTCTTTGCCACCCTGAATCACTCTATGATGTATTACATATATGCTTTCTCCTTGCTGAAACACTTTCTCCTTAAAATCACCTCTCAGCAACTTGATTTTCACAGATTTGCAAAAGAGCGTATTTTGAAAGAACACATCCCAATGAAATGTTCTGAACTGTTTCAACTTGTTAACACTCTGCCTCTACAAAAACTTAAATACAGACAGATACCAATTTCTTTAAAGAAGAGGTTATTTTCATTTTTCAGAGAGATACCATTTTTGTTCATCACCATCAACATCACAATTGTATTACTATTTTCCACGGTTACGATCTTTTATTTTCCAGATTTTATTTAGAAGCCTGACATGTCAACCAAAACTGCAATTTAATACGAGTATCTTCACATCTATGAAAAAGACTCATTGCTTCAACTTTTTATTCTCTAAAACAGCTCAGGAAACTCCATTATCATAGGAGACAATTAAAAAACACAATGCAAACACCCCAAAAACCCCTGTATGCAGAAGTGCAGGCTACCCATTAAGATGCTGTTGCAAACCCCACTGAGATTAAAACAAAATTATCTTAGATAGTAGCAAGAGTTCAGCTCAAATATTGTAATTCTAACCTTCACTGTTAACAATTATGGAAAAACCTAATTAGAATATTAACAAAACTTACCTGTCGAATTATGCTTTTAACACAACGGATGGGAAGGCCTTGATAATTGGACTTGATTATCCATTTTAGAAGATGATGTCCAAGTACTTCAAAGACCATGCAGACATCTGTAATTTAATTAAGGATAACTTCCAAATAAACTTGTTCATGAGATCAACATAAATGTTTGCTTGTGTTCTGGCAAAAGGAGTCATCACCCCCTTTAGAGATTCTCCCTAAAATGAGCATGGTAAATGCTTTGGTACCTTGTTTCAATTATATATAAACCCATACAGAAGCAGTGTCCAACTGCAGTATTAATTAAAATAAAACATTTTAATTACGCAAATCTTGTCCATTACTTCTGCATGTTGACAACAGCATTAGGGTGAATAATTAAGAAAGCAATTTTAAAAAGTAACTAACAAACATTTCTTTTCTTTCAGACAGTTTAAAGTACTGATTTGGCCTATGATCTCTAGTTTTTAGTAAATTTTAAATTATATAAATAGAAGGTTTTAATAACAGAAGTGTGGAGCAACCATGTTTTAAAAATGAACTATAACAACCATTTTTTATTAAGCTCAATAGTCAATCACCAAAGAACTCTCAAACAAAGAAATGTAGAACTCAGAAGCAACATGCAAAAAACACAATACCAAAATCTTTAATTAGACACAGGGGAGATTATTAGGAAAAAACATGATGTAGGAACTTCCTGTGATTTCTGCTTCAAGGGCTTTCTAAGTTAAGAGATTCTATGCCTACATGCCTGGGTAGGTTATCGTTGTATTGAGAAAATCTGCAGATATGGAAGATAATGTAAAGTTTTACCATCTACAACATTCTGGCAAGAAGTTATACAATTAGACTATATCCAAGTAATCCTCAAACATGAGCTGGGAATGATCTTAACGTACCTGGAAATCAGAAAAGATGTTAAAATCTTAACTACGTGATACAATAACCTTGTAAAGAACAACATAATACAAATAACCAAAAATTAATTGATGAATACTGCAGGAAAATCTTGATGAATTACACAATGTCAGAGACCATTCACATAGATGACCACTTCTAGTCTGTTAGAAATCTTACCTAAACTCTCTAAGTTTTATCAACTAAAGTCTTGGCAATGATCTTAAGAGTCACTGTCTTGTGTTAAAATGACACTTATTTTGTCTGTCAGTTTGTCACACACATCCTTCTCAAATACCTACCTATACACATAAAGGTAACTCAAGTTTTAACATCTGCATCCTCTACACTGAAGTTATACCAACAGTAAAAGGTCTCAAGACTGGTCAAAGCACACTGTGAAGAACTGTAACATAACTGTTGTCAACTGTTAACCTCATTTCATGTTCCAGAATTCCTGTATCAGAGGAGACAATGAATAGTCATTTCCCACTCACATCAACTGGGTGTACTCAGAACTCTGTTCCATCCAGAAGAGGAAACAGTCTTGGTTAGTTTACTCCACAATGAACACAAGTCACCAGTAGAGCACACAGCCATCATAAAGGATGAGCAGAGTGCATGAGCTCTGCAGGGCTTATTAACTGAGCCCACGCAGTCAAGTTGCAAAGCTACAGCAACACAGATTGCAAAAAGGACACTGCAACATTCAGAAATGAAATATAGGACACCCACCCACAGTACTTCAGACCACTGCTGCTGCACTCTCCAATGCGCATTCCTGACATTCCTTGCACTTACAGAAATGTTAAGCACTGCCAGTAACCAGAAGAGAAAGGGATGCAGGGAAGTAAACAGCTGAGAGGCAAGGGGAGAGCACCAAGAAGGAAGATGTAAGAGGAATGGCAGAGGTAGGCAAAAAGAGGGAAGGTAACCAGAAAGTGATGTCTACTTGAAAAAAGAGATTGCAACATTTTGCAGGGAGGACTTGGACAAACTCAAGGGACACTCCATACTGGAGAGACAACTGGAATGGAGAGAAGATACAGAGCAGGCTCAGTGTTGGGAATAGGTATGCAAAAATGTGACTGCTGTCTGATTTACTATCCTGATATGAAAAATACTAACCTTAATCCAGACTGTCCAGAACAAAGAGTTTGGGAAAAGGTCTGCATAAACTATTAGGAAACCAGCCTTGCAAGTCCCAGGATCCTCCTACAACACCAATAACTTCACTGGTGAGAAGGTCCAAAAAGTCCTGCAGCAAAAAAACCCCTGAAGCCCACCTATGAGACATACTTCTTGTGAAATTCTCTTCAAAGCAGCACAGGAGATGTCTCACAGGAGGAAACTAAGCACAGCAGCAAAAGTGAGAGTAAATCTAACATTAATCAACTGACAGGTTTAAGTACTGAGAGCTGTTCTTTCTTGACTCAAATCCTACCTGTAACTATCTATCTATAAATACACATTACTCAAGCATTTAGAAATATGACAAAGGATAAAGGCTAGTTAAGCTCTTGTACCAGCACAGAAGACTTTAGGATGCATCTCAGTTGCTTCTGGATTGGCAGCATTTAGACACTATGACATTTAATTAATACTCTATATTCTTTGGAGATACATTTATTACAATTCATTATAATGTCTGATTGTGTGGGAATGTTTCCTTCCTTATTTTTTCTATTTGTCTCTCAAAACACTTGGTCCATTATATGATTATCTGAATCTTTCATTTAAAAAATGCTACACTGAAATGAACATCTATTGCAGCTCTAATAAATGCCCACTGCAAACAAACATAATAATTCACACTTACTGAAAACATCAAAGTGCCCAAGATCATGAATTCTGTTATTTCATGAAAAAGTCGTAATTGCAATCTTTGCAAAATAAACAATTAGGTAAAAAAATTATCAGCCTAGTGCAGCATAACACATTATTAAAATTCCTCTGTATATAAACACTTACTCCAGCTCCTAGGAGAAAGATGACAGTTTGCAGTCACACAGTACAGGCCAATGGCTCTGCACAATCCCAGCTCTGTTCTACATGGTTCTTGACAATTTTCTCTGTTTGGAAGCTCCATGACATTTTGTGGTATTAGCCATCCAAAGGATTCACCCACCTCTCTTCTGTCTTGTTTTAGCTTTTAAATGCATTCCATAACCAATAACCAAGCCTCTATGAAGCATATGTTGTTTTATTTTATAGTCAAGCAACAGATATTTAGTGACTTGCCCAAAGGAAGGTGGAAACAGCAAAGCATGGAAAAGATCTCAAATTACTCTATTGCTCTCAATCTGTGCAACTCAGTGACACTAATGTAGCACTAATACGGCATTTAAAAAGGAAATAGCACCAAAACATTAAAATCAATTACTTGCTCCATCCTAAGAGAACCTAAACCAAAGGTTATTTTCCCTAGAACTTAAAAAGGAGCTGATGAAATAATGCAACCAACCACTGCTCAAATAACTCAGGATGCACAAGCTGTTCTCAGGAAAACTCAATGCATAAGATACTCGGTATCATATTTTTGCTGGCAGTCAGGACTTTGACGACTTCCAGATGCAATTTAAATCTGAGTCCAGTATCAGTCCATCCTGTATATTGGTACTTTTCTGGAAACTGTACTTTTCAGTAAGGCAGGAACATCTGCCTTCTACATAAAAATTTCTGTACTGCCAGTTTTCAACATGAAGGCAAAACTGAAATAGAATAAATCAACATCAGCTGTCCAGTTTTAATCTGCCAATACAAAGCTACCTGACCCCTTATTTCTCACTAGCACATGGTCTCTTTTGGCTTTCTCAGTATAAGTGCTATATTGCAAAAAGATGCATGTTTGGATATGATTTCAAAGTATTATCACTAACAAAATTTACTCTTCACACCTAGAAACAGCCCTCACCCTTAATACACTGGTATACATGTGAATCTTAGCAAGAATTTAAGAACATTATTGGGAAATTGCTCTGATAAAGAGATAAGAGTTATTTCTATGTATAGCTATAAATGCATTATTGTACTTCTTATTTCATATTAGTGTTTTACAATAAAACAGTAAATCAAAATTTTTGGTTTCTAAAAATAATTATTCTTCAACTGTACTACAGTCAGATGAAAACAAATAAAAATGGGGCAAAGAAAAAGGAGATTAGACACCAGTCTGTAACTGAGAACACTTGACCCCACACTCTCATTCTCACCACACACCCAAAGGCTCCGTAACGAATGTCAAGAGACAGATGAACAGGATGAAAACTGCTTGCACACTTCTGTCTGGAAGAATGCTTTCTAGTGAGCATTCAAGTTTACTGACAGTCACTTTCTACATTCCTCTCCTAGAAGATGGGAGTTGGTGAAAGGTACCTTAATCTGATCTGCTGAAGGTTGAAGGTACATCACCAAAATCAATGTATAATTGGGCTCTCCAGAGCAGGAACTGCCTCTCTGGCAATGTGACCCATGAACAATGAGGTCTGCTACTGGGCTCCAAAACACAACAGACACACACGTAAGTCCAGCTGTAACAGTAAATGAAAGCACAGTAATATAATAAACTGCTAAAATGCCTAATATAATTAGCAAGGAGAACTCAGTTTAGCTTGACTCTAAAATCAAATATATTCACAGACCCAAAATTTACCCCGAGAATCAGGCGGTTGTATTTCAGTTTCTCTCTCTCTCTTTTTCCACCACCCCTCTTTTGATTTTTTAAAGAAAGCTTTCAAAGAAAAACCTTTACAACCCTTTCCAAAAACAACGTTAACACCTGGCCAAAAAATGATTACATGAACAAGAGAACCATCTCCATGACCTCACACTTCTCACAAGAAAACAGAAACCAGCTTTTTCATGACACCAACAATTTCTCTTTACCAGTCTAGAACAAAAAAAATGTTTCTTGTAAGCTTCAGTTATTACATTTTCAGTAAACTCCATTTTTTAAGTAATCTATCTCTAGTTCTATCAGACCATGAAAGGATACGTAAGACTTCTCTTTTAATTTTGCACTGTGTTTAGAAAAGCCAAGTTACTTTCACTCCACAGAGTGCCTTTCACACTGCACTTCTCTTGGCATCTACAAACATTTTGGTGTTTCCACTTTGTATATTTAAAACAAGATTAACTACAAAAAATCCAGAACTAAATGCTTACTTATTTCAGTAGAATATCTTTAATGAGAAAGCCATGTTCTCAAAAGGATACGAATTCCATTCATTCCAGAAATTTTGAAGTCATCTATTAGCTGTACAACCATATCCTTGTTGGGATCATTAGGGTCACTTTCACGAACCTAAACCAAGAAGGCAAACACTGACATTTTAGGAAAAAATTCACTTTAAAATACTAATTACTTAAATTTCCACACAAACTTAAGTATTTTGGAGCTGCAGAAAACATATTAACTCATAATAAGCCGGACGCTTAGAGGACAATATGTAAAAAAACAAGAATCTAAAATCAATTCTCTATTTTTTTTTAATTCACTATTACTGTTATTATTGTTATTGAACACTGTATTGCAATAGTGATACTTACACATTTGAGCAACTTTATTTCATCCAAGGCTGTCTCCGTATAATGCTGGGCACTTTTTACAACTTTCATTGCAACAAACCTTTTTCCCCTTGAAAAGAAGAGAAACATTTTCAACATGTGCAGTGAGCTAAAACAGACATACTTTGAAGGTTGGGAAATTTTAAATAGAATATTTCATAGTCTAATGCATTTGTACAGAAAATGCTGAAATTACACTTAACGACAAGTTTTAACAACATTCTGTTAACAGTGTAATTATTGATATTTTAGTCTCCTTGATGCTAATGTCTCTAAGAGAGGAATCTGCTTACACATGTTATCATTTAATGAAGGTAATTATATTTTTTCATCAAAGATACAAAAGAAATAATAAATACAAGCTTATTCTTGCATGCTCAAGACAACATGCAAATTCAATAAGCAAAGCTAATTTGTCAAAGAAAATAGAATTACATTTATTTCTGAGAGCTTTTGTAAACTACACTGTTAATCAAGAGCAAAATAAGACTGTAGGCATGTTTCTGCACAAAAAGACAGTAAACATTTACATAACTTTATCATGCACATAAAACAGAAGTTACTGCAAACAAAATAAAGAAATGTATTAAGAAAAAAGTTTAAGTATAAGGAAATAGTTTTCTTACTGCATATCCCAGCATAGCCAGACTGTAGAGAAGTGTCCCCATCCTAACTTTCTAATAACATGATACCGGCCATTGAAAAGATCACCAATTTTCACTGGATGATAGCCTCCTTTCATGAAAAAAACAAGTAGAAAAAAATTATATTTAGAAAATAAACAAGAATTCCCAGGTTTTCAAGTAATTCTCTTGTAGTATATATTTTCCACTTCAAATTGTCCTGTACTATAAATAGGAAATATAAAGAAAACTCTAATGGTAAAAATTCTGCCTTACTCAGCCTGGAGGGAAAAAACATGTCCTGTAACTACTGTAGAGTTTGTCCACCCTTCTCTCTTATGGCTTTTATTTATGGTAATATAACCATCTGTTCTCTATTTCCTCGGGCTTATCTTCCACTTCATAGACAGCAGAGAAAATATCTACATTATTTCTTTATCATATTTGAAGCCTCTCCAGTCAACATATTTTGGATGATTGCAGAATCTCAACAGAGATTGTTTTAATTCCCATTTGCTTTCGAGTAATAAAAGCAGCAATAAAATACTTCCTGAGAAAATGTTAAGAACAATGCAGACTTCATTAATGCTCTTCTACTTGGCTCCTGATCCACAGCAGCAATGCATTTTTCTGACATCTGAGGGTTTTACAGTGAGGAGGAAGAAGAGAAAGCAGGCAGCTCTGGGCTTTGTCTGAACTGCTTTTTCATTACTGAAGTCTGCAGTCCAAATTGAAACCACTACACAGGTTCTCCACAACCCCACTAGGCAGAAAGGCCAACAGGACAGAGCAAGTTGGAGAGCTCAGGTTTCTAGAAGGTAAAATGAAGCCTTTCATCTCCTTTGTATTTTGGGAGACACTCTTAGTTAAACACAGGGAAGACAATGAACACACAAGATTTTTATTCAAACATTAACACACCAACAATAACATCCATAATTTTGCCTAAATTGCAAACAAACAATAAAGTTGCACCATGCAACCCTCCAGGACATCAGCAGCAGACTCAGAGCAGCTTTCAAGGAACCACTTCTTTGTCTCTTTCTGGTCCTTCACAATGTCATGCCCAACTGTCCTTTGGCAGGATCCTCAGTTACTGACTAATCCATTTAGAATCAGGAAAACCTCCAACTATTTCTCAAAGTTTCTGGATCTGTTTTGAATCCCCTGAAAATCCTGTTAGAACTGGTTAAGACAATAACGTGGATTTATAACTTAATTCCTTGAATTTAAAACAGGGACTTCTCTCTTATCTCCTTTTATCTGTGGGAACAGTGATGTCAAATCTGGATATATTTATATTCCTTTTTGCTAATAACATCTTCTGCCTTAAGAGAAGTTCAACAGTTCTTTTATGAACTCTCATATGCTGCCAGAGCAGATGAATAAATTTAACACAACCCTGCTACAGAATTATAACGATTACATACTCAAGAGAAGGACAAAGCTTAAATGATGCATTGTGTTAGATGCTGGTGTGTCTAACAAACTCTAAAACACGCACACAGCTTTGATATACGTGTGCTAAGGTGTAACTGCAGGCTTAGCAAACAGCAGACACAGCTTCACCCAAAAGCTCACCCTTCCCTTGGGGAAGACCTCCCCAGCCCTCCCGTCACGGGGAAGGAAATGCTCATGAGAGCTGCCAGGACAACTCACCCAGCACAGTAAAATGAGACTTTCATTTCCACTGCTGAGCTGTGCCACCCTCAGCAAGGCTGCCCACACTGCAAAGTGGAAATTCCTTATTTCCAAATCAAAACCCAGATCACCTTTGGAACACCTGACTGGATTTACTCTCCAGTAGAGAAGGGAGGACCTGGACTTACTGAGAGTAAGGGCTGACTACTATACTGTCCATCTGCAAACAGAAACAGCATCAGCCACATATGAAGCCCGAGTCTATTGCAGCTTCACTATCATAGAAATTCTGCTGAATAAACGCAAATACTTGAATCAGTACTGATACAAAAATTAGAAACAAAACTAAATTTGATTTTGTCTGTTTAAGCATCCTTCTAGTAACAGCTGATTGAGATATTTAACAATCTGGATAAATATAATCATTATTTAAGACAGCTATTGACTGGTTTAAAACAAACAAACAAAAATATAATTATTTGGTAATTTTTTTCCCACAAAATTCCATGCAGGATGATGAAGTCATAGATGCACGAAGAAAATTAAGAGAACATAGAGGAATTCTACCTTTCCATTACTGAAAAGGTTTGCATTTGTGAAGTGAATCACATCTGATGACCTGCAAAATTTATGAGACTTCCACACAGATACATCATCACAGATAAAAATATGTTTCTAGGAATAGTTTAGGCAAGGAAGAGCCTTTTAAGTCTGACTCTACAAATAATTTTTGGTATACTTGTGCTTCAAAGGGTCAAAAATAACCAAAAACTTGTGATGGTTTCTTCCTATGAAAGACAGAAAAGGAAACACCATAGAGAGGAAATCGGACAAAGACATCAAAGTTAATAAACTGGGGCTTGATAAGTTATTTTAGTAAATTCTACATGTTCGTAGCATAACAATACTATATATGTAAAAATCACGTTGTTTTGATCCCTACACCACTGTCATAACTAATTATAACAAGACACCAGCATATGTGACAGATGCCAACAGTGAGAGCATATATAGCATATGAGTATATATATTTCACAAGATACTTTCCACTGTCCTAAGTCACAGCAGGAGCAGTTTTGGAAATAATCTGTTACCAATCCTGTACATGTTACTCTCTGATTATTCATATCAGCAACATATGCATTTACAGGTTGTGGACAGTCAGGTAACAATCCACTTAGTTACGTGTATTTCAAAAGCTGGTGTCATCCTATGATGAATGTAACCATTTAAGTTCTCCATGATACCAAAACTATTTCTAAGTATTAGTAACAAGAAAGCATCTATGCAAAATCAACAAGATGATAAAAATTATGTGCTTTTGGAAAAACAATACTGGCATTTGAAAATATGCAATGTATAAGTGGCACTGCTGATAATGTAACACAAAAAAAACCCACCCTGTTGTACTGCTGCACACACGGAAAAAAAAGTGTCTCTCACAGCCAGCTAGCTACATGCATGCAAGAAGGAGGGTCAGAAAAATGAGGTCATTATTGCTGAATGTTTCCTGAATGTATTGGTAATTGTAGCTGGGCTCGTTCTATGTTTGTATAGGGAATTATTCCCTTTGTGAACTGGATGAATGGGAGACATCTCCAGGGGGCAGAGAAGATGATCAGAGAAGCAAAAAATTCCAATTACATCCATGACACAACAGATTCTTGCAAAAAAAAAAAAATCACCAAGTGTTTCAAGGCTTTTCAGAGAAAAAAACCTAGCTTTACAAAGTACCCCTCAAAAAATCATGCAGTTGGACGTTTGGTATTTCCATTCCTTAAATAAATATTTGAAAAGCATTTTATGCAAATTCAGTAACACAAACAGAAGTAATGTCACAGATTTAAACAGGCCCTGGAGGAAGCCCCCAGGGAACGGAAGTCAGTCTGCTTTTCACAGATGGCTGCTAGTCAGTCTCTTTCACATCAGGTGCTAATATAACTGATCCAATTTCCTCATTAAAAAACACTACTATGACTATTTACTAATCACCATGTAATGTCATCAAGATGCAAGACCAGCACACAGTAACATACCCTTAAAAATAAAAGTAGTAACAAAAATACTCAACAGGAAGTACAGCTAACAGGCCAGATGCTGAATTCCTGAAAAAATTAATTACATACTCATCATCAAAATTCCCCTCCTATAAAATTTCAGACTGAGGTTGAGATTAGATGAAGTATGCTCTGGGCCTCAATCAAAAACCGTGGAAGACTGCCATTTTGAAGACAAAATTAGGAATAAAAGAGACACTCCAGTAATAAATGATAATTTCCAAATCTTTATCTTCCACTCGCTACCCAAAACAGAAAAAGATACTCAAACTAATAACATATCTCTCAAAAAAATGGAAAATGCATCTAAAAGCCATTCTGGCGTTTTTTACCAAATAACTCACTCATTCCCTATACAGAATATAAAATATATAAACAAATCCCAATGTGGTCATGGAATTCAGATTCTTATGGAGACCCTCCCTTCAGTTCCACGCCAGCAGACTGAAAGAAGGAAATGCACTGCTCAGTCTTACAGGAAATTAGGGTCAGAAAATAAGCAAATCCTCTACTGAAGCAACAAAAGCACTGCTCTCGTAGAAACAAGTAATGATCATGACATCCAAATGAACCAAAGCTTGAACCATCCTTAAAGTACTTTAAAAAATTCAAAGCCTCAGGATCAGAAGAATCTTTATGCATACAGAAGTTCCCTTTAATTTTTCAGGAAGTCTACAAGTATTCTTAGCGTAATATAGTTTATTTCAAAAGTATACAGATCTCACTACTGACCTGCTCTAGTTAAACAGGTAACTCATAAGCAGGCTCTCAACTTAGACTATTTTTTTGTTTTGTGATCTAGCTTCTGCAGATGGTGACATTTTGCAAGGGAGACTGGAAAACAGACAACAATGGATTGTTTGAAATTAAATGCAGCCCTTACTTCAGGAAAGAATAAAGTCAGAGCTTTGAAATGCTTAATCTCAAGGAAATACAGATGTTTACAAGTACACAGATGTTTAAACAAACCCTTATTCACTGATGGAACATGTTAAAGACACCAAAATAGTTATCTTACAGAACAAATGTGTTTTAAAACAAATAATAAAAAAACAAATCAAAATACTTGAGCATGGTCTAGCGACATGTTTTTCTCTTCCCTGCTGCAGACTTTGACATCTAGTTTGAGTTTATTGTTTGGCTTTCACTATTAGCATTTGTACGCCACTTACACATTTGAAATATAATATATTAATAAAACTTCTTACACCAAGATGAAATTGTCACTTCACATTGTTAAATATGTAAATATGAAACACTTTTCCAGGCTAGGAAGGGGAATCCTTGAAACAGCACATTTCCAGGCTTATACAGAAACTTCTGATTAAGAAGACATTATCACATTTGAAACAGGAAGTGTTTCTTGATATGAGGAATACAGAGTCAGTGTGCACAGAATGCTTTTTGACTATTCAAAAATACTGATCTGAAGAGATAAAATTCTGATGTAAGTATTCTTGAAATTTACTACAATAGGTAACTCAAAGTTGACAGAACTGTTATTTATCATTTTTCATGTAAGTACAGTGTACATTCTACCCTAATGGGAACAGATTTGCAACTTTAGCAGTGACATTAAAATAAATTTAAGTATTGACACTGTTGTACCGCAGTCATGCTTTTATGCATTTAACAGTATTTAAAACGTGAATATAACAAATACAAAAATTAAGGAAATTGAGTTAAAATGAAGATGTAGAGAGCCTCAGACAATGCTGAGAGCTGTGAAAGACATCACATGGAAAAGAAGCATGTAACATCTTAGGCTAGTGCAAGTGAGAGAAGAAAGGAAAAATAAAGGATACAGTTTAAAAAAACAAATTTACGTAATGCTCTTAAAGGCACCAAAGCACTTTAGAACAATCTGGAGTGTAAGAAGAGTTGTTTCTCTTGGTTTGGATGTTTTTGTTTCTCTTACAACTCACATGAATCAAGGGAAGTTTATTCTCTATTCTTATAATCAGGACATCAGGAAGAATACAGGGATGCCATACTCGTATATCTATTGAAAACTGTATAAACAAACTATGGCTAAGTGAAAAAGTAATGCTGAAGACATTATGCAGCAGGACCTGAAATGAAGTGCTGTTCCTAATTCTTGCAGAAGTAAATTCCATAATTAAAGATCAGCTCTTTAAAAATCCCTCAAGAACCATAACTAAGACTGGCATGACAGTGTTTAGCCTCACCACCACTGGTGAAGTGCACTCACCTTTACAGTAATCTGCAGGATCCTCTTGCTCCTCATCGTCGGACCCCAAAATCTCCTCCTCGGGCTCAGGCGGGGCGGGCTCCGGCAGGGGCGGAGGCGGGGGCGGCGGCGGAGGCGGGGGTGCAGAGGGAGCTTTCTGCTGAGGCTCTGGCCTGGAAATGGGACACAGAGCACACTTAGTAAAGAGCCACCTCGCTGGGGTGCCCAGCCCTTCAGGGGGGATGAAAAACCAGTGAAGCATCTCACGTTCTCACTGTCGCCTTTCATATCCCCTTTGGGACACTGGGGAGGCGTGCACAGAGAGGAACCTGGCCAAACCAAGAGCAGGTCTCAAGTGAAAGAGCTTGCAAAAGACACGTAAAGTATATAACCAGATACAGACAAGCTTTTGAAATTCCTGATGAGCAAATGAGATGTCACACTCATCTTCTTGAGCACAACTGAGAAGAAATGCTTTTGCAAAGAATACCAGGTTATTCAAAAGCTCCTGCCTGCTAGCTGAAGGAGGAAAGATCTCATTAATACACAGCAAGAAACAATCTTCTAGAGACACTGACCCAAACGTTAATGCACTTCTCATCTGTAGCTGCTGCCAACACTATGGAAAGCTGTATCAGTATACAAAATATTCAAAACATCGACTGGAAAGTAAGAGAAAAAAACTCATCTTCCTAGGTAGTCTACAATGCTCATCCCAGGGCATATCACATGCTTCAATAAGCACTAATTAATTTTTAAAAAACCCACAAAACAAAATCACCAAAATCTGACACCACCAGGCAAGAGCTGGGGTTTTTTTTGTCTTGCAGCTCCTATTTAAAAAAAAAAAAAAAACAACCAAAGTGAAATATATTTTATATCCTGTTCCAAAGAAAGCTGTACTTGGTTACTACAATTACTCACATTTCAAAACTGAGTATTTTCAACAGACTTAAGTCCAGGGTTGAAGTGATATGACCTCTCTGTCATATAATTAAGAAAACCTTCCCTAAACAGGTTGATGCTGTTATTTTTTGTATTCATACCTCTTGCAAATAAAAAGTATATACTTTCCAAATACATTTGCAAAGTAACTTAAGCATTTGTGACATCAAA
The DNA here is from genome assembly GCA_013399945.1 of Ploceus nigricollis. Classification (NCBI taxonomy): domain Eukaryota; kingdom Metazoa; phylum Chordata; class Aves; order Passeriformes; family Ploceidae; genus Ploceus; species Ploceus nigricollis. Next base: position 391,888 of record VXBC01001532.1, on the reverse strand, counting down.
AGCTGCTATAAATTATGTTTACATCTACTTCAAATTAACCACATCGAAAAAACACCGTATTAACAGTATTTTGTCCTTCGTGTAATAAAAAAAGATAAATCTGTAATTGGCTGATGTTTCAGCACCTAGAACTAAGATCCAAATACTTCCTTCATCATGAGTAAAAACTGTATTTATGTTTATCCCACTTCTAAGTCATCTTCCTCATAATTCTTTTTCCTTTTAACACGCTGCAATTGTTCAAGACAGACAGACAGACCACTTGGTGTCAAAGAGAACTTTAGTTAGTCAGAAACGAATGCCACTGGCAACACTCACCACTTGCACAGCAGCTGCTATTACGCCTTTGCTTAAAAGGACATCACTGCAAGCTGCATTGCATACTAAATTTATCTGCCTGCTACCCCTTTCAGATAATAAAATTCTTCAGTCAATAAATGGTCAGATTTAAAAAGGGGTATTTTGAACTAATTTATCAATGATTTAAGTTATGATGAGAAATCTAATGAAGTAAATGAATTTACATAATTTTTAACCACATGCAACTAGACAGAAGAAGGAATCCATTTGCAGGATAAAAAATAAATATATTTGCAGGTGTTCCTACTTAAAATTATGTTGGTTGTTTGCTTCCCTCTTTCATTTTTGGCTCCCAACAGATGTCTTTATCTGGTACACTGAGGGGAAAGTAAACTGCAAATGGAAAGTTCAGCACATCCTCTGACCAGCTAATCCTACTACAAACCAGATTACTGACCCTTCCTGGTTTCATGAACCAGCCTGGTTTCATGGTGCCAGCAAGCTCCCCGTGACAGTGACAGCTCCCACACCTGATCTGAAAGCTTAAACCCAACAAACCATCACAAAAGGACCTACATTACAAACCCTGAAACTTCATCTGCTAGGCACAGGACCATTTTGGATACACAGATCAAGAACTAGGAACACTTAAAAATAAAAAACTAATGGTTGGACTTCATGGCCCTAAAAGTCTTCCCTAGCCTAAATGATTATATAAGCAAGAAGAAGAATGCATAGTGGAACAGCCTGTACTTCATCCATATATCTGAAAGGAGGGTGCTAGGAACACAGGCACATCCATCAGCGCCTGGACTTCTTATTTTGGATAGTACCATCGTCTTACTTTGTTCTGACCACAAGTGTCCATGCTCCTATTTTGGTCACATGAAATGGTACAACTATAGAAAAGTCCAGGGTAGGGTAGGGAAATGCAGTGTGGTGTAAGTTCAAAAATTGATTGAAGTAGGTTAAGAAAACAGGGTTCTTCTGAGTCTTTCTCAAGCTACTGAATTTGATTTTGGTTTGAAAGGGGTTATTTTCCTGTCTTCAATCCCAGTTGATTTTTATATTCAGAAGCGTTTTCTTACTGTCCTTTGAGGACACCAGGAAGGAAGGAAAGATATTACAGTATTTCCTTCCAGAGTTATTTATGATTTTTGTCGGCAAATAACAAAACACTGCTTTTAACTGAGGAAGATCTTGGGTTTGCCCATTTAGCTTTGCTTGCATCTTTTGGGGCAATCAAATATCAGTACAGAAAAATGAGCGAAGGAAAGAAACATGCTGAGTTACATCAGTCTGACTGCTAATTCTGCATTTTGGTAATTTTCTCCTCTAGTTTAGAATTCTTAGCAAGAGATTCTTATCGTTCTTTGGTTTTTTTCACTTTTACTTTTCTAGGATATATGTAAAGATCAAGTCTTCAACACTTCACTTGATGATTTAAATTCTGCCTACAGGTTGAGTAACTCATCCTGGCATCCCCAATCCTGCTCTTATGCCAATTCATAGTTTCACAGTGTTAGGAAGGACATCAATGAGAGAACTCCAGTTTTGCTATTTCTTAGTGGTCTTTTATTGAATTGCAAAGATAAGCTATGATGAATGCTTCAACAACATCTTCATTTGCGATTCAGGGCATGAATATACAGTCTATCCAGCTTAGATTTCATTTTTTCCAGTACAATCTGCTAAACGTAAATTATTTTTTCTTTTGAGTAGACTTTAAAACATTGTTGGCATCAAAAAGTCCAACCATTTAGAAACCTGTGAGTCACAAACACATCCATCATCTCCATTTCCTTTTCTGAAATATAATTGTCAAATACTATTACAACATAAAAAGCTATTCAACAGCCTTTATTTCAAGTTATTAGTCTTTCTTATTCCTAAAATGCTATGCAATGATATGCATGAGGCAACACATGCATGCAGAGATAAATATTAAACCTGTTTTTCTTTTTTCTGAAGTAATCACTTGGTACTCTGTGGTCTACCACTATTAGGTTGTTCATCACCATCCAAGCATAAACACTTAATTAACAGAAGAAGACGACACACCATTTCTAGACTCTCAGTATTTTGTCAGCAGGTAAGCAGAAAACTGACCATCTCCACAGGCTACAATGACACACCTTATAAATGTATTGAAAGAAACACTAAAAACAATTAGCAAACACGAGCCAGCATTTTTTGTCTTTTAATTACTGCCTTTTCCATGGACAAAAATAAATTTACAACAAAGTCCAATCAAAATACAATTAAATCCTATTTTTAAACTGCTCTTAGAGGGAATACTTAGTACAATACAAAAGAAAAGCTGAAGTATTTCTCCTCTACAGTGAACTTGAAGCAAAATGCGTCAAAACCCTGCATGGAATCATACAAAAAATCAACTGCCCACTGTTACGAAACACAACATTTCTGACAATTTAATTTTACAGTTCTCCCTCATGGACATGTTGCTCCATGCTCCCACTGGGTAACAGACAACAGTAAAAGCAATCTCCTTAACACTCAAACCTTAAAATGCTGAGAATATTATAGTATGAGAAATCCAGAAAATTTCATTCATTTTTTGTTGGTGTTGATGTTGTGGGGTCATTTGCTGCTCTTCTGGAAAAGGTAAAACAAGAACAGTGACAGTGATGAAAATCACAAAATGCCTTCCATATGGGAAGCATCTGAACATACTAGAACTCTCCAGCCAAGAAAACAAGACAGCAGAGTGCTACAAAATCTTGAGAGATACAGAGAAAGCAAATAGGAAATGGCTGTCCACTGCCTCATCCCACACAAATTGAGCCAAGTTGATGGAAAACTGAAAAAAAAAAAGATTCATGCAATATGATGTTAAAAACTAAGGTGAACTTTTTTCCCTCGGATATCATGGATACGAGAAGTTATTTAAGTTCAAACAGGGCTCAAAAAAATTCGTGGAAGAAAAACCGACTGATGGCTAACCCAGGACTGTCTTTGACTAGTGAAGCCCAGCAGCCTGGAATGTGGAACAGTATTCAGCACACTGGGGCACAACCCTGCACTCCTCCCCAGGAGCTGCTGGCTCTGCTCCTGGCCAGAGGGAATGCAGGTGCACCTTAGGTTTGTCCTCATGCAGTCACTCCATCTTCAGACATTCCTTTCTTTTCCTCAACAAATGAATGATTTCCATTACTAAAATCCAAAAGAGACTTCAGGCCTCTTTATCTGAAACCCTCACAGACAAAAAATATGTTTTCATTATCAAGTAATGGCCAAGAATGTCTTGCAGGCAAGACTGCTACAGAAGACTACCTGAGGAAAACCTCCTGTTCTCATAGGGAACAGGAGTACAACAGCAGGAGTCCCTCTCTATGAACACTGTACTGCACTCACAGAAATTTGTCAGATTAAACTAAGAACTACCTCAATCTGAGAGGAAAACAAAACTCCCTTTAAGATTTTCAGATGAACACAACCAAAGACATTTTTTGCTAACAGAAAATGCAATTAAAATCAGGTTAAATGACTTCTTCATATATCTAATAAAATATGGAATAAATTATATTCTAACAATGTTATGAACCTTCTGCCATGTCTGCAGAGGTTCTACAGGGAATTTCAATCTGAAGTGGTAAAAAAGAGGAAACGAGGAGGAGGGTGAGCATCAGAAGAATTACACTGTAAGCCGCTTTACAAAATCTACTAGTGAGTGTCGGTCCATCTGGAAGGAGCTCCAGCTATGCTCCTCTCCAGCTCCTAAAGGCAAAAGCTTTTATGCTCCTGGGCAAGGCTCTCAAGGTTCCGTAGAGTTAAAAGTTTGAATCTCTGTACACAAATTTCTTACAGCTGTTATTAGTTGCTGAAAGACTCAGCTATTTGGATCTCTTTCTCCTTTGTTCAAATGGTGTCTGCTTTACAAGCTGAATTCTTCCTTGCTCTTTCTTCTCAAATGCAAATTTAGCTTCATTAGGCAGGTGCCTTCTAACACTGAGCTCTTTGAACCAGAGGCAGCCTTAAATGGAGGCTTTCTAAATAAGTGCACACACATAAAACAAACAACAAAAAATGCAAGGAAGATCAAAAGAACTCTGAAGTTATCACTCAAGGAACAAAATTATGTTAAATGTTTCAAGTAAGATTTTTAAGTGGATTATAATTCAGAATATTTTAAATTTTTAATAGTAATGATAAATTATTTGTAATTTAATAATTATTATTAATTATGCCAGAGGTCGTCTTACTGTTTTCAGAAACAAAGTCTACAAATCCAGAAGGAAACAGGGCATCAGGAGATGTGTTTTTAACTAACTCCAAGAAACTGTTGATGTGAGCTTCCAGAGACAGCTTTGCTATACATGAATAGCACTATTTGTGTTTTTATTGTAGTACAAAATTGTACTACCATCTCCAATTCTGGAAAATTTATGCATAAAAAGAGAGAGCGCTGGTATGTCACAAGCATGAAGCAGTTTCTACATCTGGTCATTATCAACCAAAATTATAATTCCTCCTGGGACTGTTAACATTCCTTCCAAAGATACCATCCTACCATCAAACATTAATAGAAGCACCAGTAAAAATCCCTCCCGGAAGGGAGCAGGCTGAGACATGGCCGCTTTTGTAACCTCAAACAGCAACACAGAATGAATTTTTCATTCCCATCTTACTTACTAGTCTTTTGGAGGCCACCGTGGGCTTGAGAATGCACACTCAAAGTCCCAGTGAAATGCCAAGGAACGCTGCCTTCTCCTGTTCCAAACAACAGCTACTATAAACAAATGCCATTTCATGCAGCAAGTACTGCAGTTTTACCATGCCACCACCCCAGCCCAGCTTCACAGGAAGAGCACATTGCCAAGGGCAGAGCTGAGGGGACCCAGTAGCAGCCTACCATTACATCAAATCACATCTAGGATGAAGCAGTAAAGTCTGCTAAGTTTAGGAGGCAGCTCTTTTGGCCTTTCTCTGATACAGTTACACCATGTTCCCAGAAGTAACTGCTTTCAAGCTCTGAAAGTCAGTCCCAAATTAAACATTGTTCTCAAACAAATGTAATTCTGTTAAAATGTTCTTAAGACAGTAAACCAGAGGCCAAATCTATCCAGAAAGCCTCCAACTTAACTGGACTTGCAAAAGTAATATGTTTTCTTCCTCAAATACTGTTTTTCTCACAGAGCTGTATTTTCCAGACAAGTCATCCATTATAGACTTGCAAAGGAAAAAAAGTCAAGAGTTAATTAAACAATACAGACCCACCTGGCAGCACAAAAAGAAAATATATAAATAGATACTCAGCAGCTTGTACCTTATCTGTACTTCTAGTCACCAGGAAAGTGTTGCAAAGGCTGAGAATGTTAAAATCATAGAATATTTTGAGTTGGAAGGAACCAATCAGCATCATCAAATCCATCTCCTGGTCCTTCAGAGGACAGCCCCAGAAATCACATCATGTGCCTGAACGTTTTATCCAAATGTTTCTTATCTCTGTCAGGCTTGGTGCTGTGACCATTTCCCTGGGGTTCCAGTGCCCAGCCACCTTCTGGATGAAGAACTTTTTCCCAATACCAAACCTAAACCTCCTTGGCTCGCTTCATGCCATTTCTTCAAGTCCTGTCACTGATCACATGAGTGAATAGATCAGTAACACACCTTCTGCAAAAGAGGTGACTGTCAGATCCAGCTTCACAGAGAGACACCAGGCACTGGGCAACCTGAGACCTCAAGAGCTACACCTACCATCAGGTGTGTCTGGGTGGAGATCCTTGTCACAGCTGATGCAGTGACTCCAGCAGCTACCAGGGAATGAGTTCCAAGGCATGACCAGACCAACCCTGAGCAAGTGTTCACTACTGAGACTGGGGATGAGGGTGCCTCTTTGTGCCCTTCTGCTCAACTACTGACTCTGTCCATTGCCTCTGTTAGCAGCCTCCAGATGTCACAGTCTGGTGCCTGGTTCCTGGGTAGCATGGACTTGATCCTTCCACTCTGCCAGTGGAATGGCCTCTGTGAAGAGGAGCCTCTCCTCATGCCCCATTTGCCTGCACTCACTAGGGGCCGTATTTCATAGGCATAGGGGTGGTTACACTGCATTTTAATCTCCCACCCCTGCTCTGGCAACACCCAAGTCTCATCATGAGGTCCCACAAGAGCTTTTGGCTAAAAAAATTTAAGAAACTCCAAAGAGCCAAAGTGGAGAAACAGAGCTGTCATAAATCCATGTATTATGTACTGTTCGATGAAGAATACAGTTTCTTATATACAAATCCTAACACATCAAAATAAAACCTCCACCTGAAGTACATCAGATATGGAATACCACTCCAATGCAATGATAAAAAACGTGTCAAAAAATAAGCTGGTCTCATAAACCACACATGAAGCTTCAACTTCTTCAAATCCTCTTGCAACAAAAATCCCTTCTCATGCTGCAAAGCTTCTTCCTCTGTGTGTAGCAACCTCCACTTCTGACCAGTAAGACGACCTGACAGAAAACACCAGCAGATGGTGACAGCAATGGCCACTATTTTGACTTCTTTCTCCCCTCATCATGGCTGCACGATGGATTACTTTTAACAGAATGACTCACAACTGTATAAATGGAAATTAATTTTTGACTTTCTTTCTGGCGTGTTATGCTGTAGTATTTAATTTCTGCCTTTCTCTCTGGCATGTTAAATTATAGTGTCTCTAGTCTTTCTATTAATAAGATATATTCAGGAAACATGCTGTTGTTGCTTCAGTATCCTACAGTTGCCACTAGCAACAAATTTATATGTTTTGAAGGAGAGAGGGAAGAATCACCCTCTGCTCTCCAACAGCCCTGACCCTGGAGAAGTTAGCAGATTTAACTTGATTTGGCACCAAAACCACTTAAATGACTGACCATTTGAAGTCAAATATGGACTGAAATATGAATTCATAACTAAATTACAAAATACGGAATTTAGTCTTTATCACAAGACAAGAATTCCTTCAAGGAAGTATACATTCCATTTATATGTTAGAAACCATACAAAGACAACTGAAGACAAATAAAGCAAAACGAGCTGAAGTAAACCAACAAATGCAGTGTTTCCCTCCCCTTTTTACCCATTTAACAGACAAGTAGAAAGGATTTTATAGGAATAGTGAAGTTGTAACCCTTCACTTAATATCAAATGCAGTCGAGCAGCAGAGTACCTCTTGCCTTTGGTTGGTTGGTTTTTTCCTGACCCCTAAAGCAGCCTGGTAAAATGTAATCCTGACTTCATGTGATCATCTCAGTGCAAAAATGCATTTTTCATGTCCACATTTACTTAATGTTTAGAAGACCCATTCATCCCATTAAGTGCGAATGCACCATGTTCTGGATTATGTCTGGGAACTCCATTCTTCAGGCAATGAGAAAAGGGTAAGCAGACAGGCATTCTGCATTGGAGAAACACTGAGGGACATAACTGGCAGGTGAAAAAAACAGAGCCTGAAGGAACAAGACTGCATGACTAAGCCAGCAATTAGAAGAACCTCTCTGTCTGCTGCAAATACAAACATTTGCTGCAGTGATAAATTCCAAATGCTCCAGTTAGAATTCTATTGATACCAGACTTCACATTAACCTTGCTTTCAAGAAGCCGGAACAAGCATTTTACATGAACTCTTTACATTAACACAACTCCTTTTCACTAATAGGTTTTCTTTCTAAATAAAGAATTGAACTTAATCCTTCAAAAAACACACAACTCCTCTCCAAGACTTTCAAATCCCAGCATTTCCTCTATAAAACAAGAGTTATAATAAATCTTTTCACAATTCCTACTAGCATTTATGGAAGCATCCAGCTTCCATCGCAGTATCATTAAAACTGAAAAAAGCAAGCTAAACAAGCAACTCAAAACATTTTAACTTAACTATTAGACATAAGTTGCAAAGATGCCTATAATGCAAAAACTTTTTGCTAGTGTTCAATAGTCAGTTATATTCTTCCATTTTGGGTACGTGTGGTCATAAGTACAATATATGAAATGTCTGCTTTGAGTTCCTCTCTCTGTATCACTCATTCCTGTTAATTTAAGCACTGATTTTCATAAAAGAAATAAGTCAAAGCAGCAAAAAGATTGCCGAGTCCAGCTGCAGTCAAAAGCAAGCAAATGGAACTCACATTTGTTTTTTCACAAAAATTCACTTTCACCCAAATACAAATAAATAACAAGCAGCTGGTTGTAGCTTCATGAACGTTTATTAAATCTTTCTGTCTTCTTGTCTTCATAGACACAGTAGCAATTATTACTCTTCAAACACATGAAAACATTTATTTGGATAACTTTGATAAACTGATCTTTAAAAAGCAGTTACTTAAGCTCCTTGGCTTAAAAAGTATCTTTTCAAAGTGCCTAGATCTCTGATTTTTTTTTAAGTTTACTTTTCATACTTCTTAATGCAAAACTGAAGTTGATCTCTTGCCCAACAACCTCATAGAACATGGCATATTTTATTTATTTTATGCAGATGTTGTTTCCAAAAGCCATTGCATTCAGCATGTTCTCCTGTCACACTTCCTCAATGAAGAGGTTGTCATTCTCAGTGTGTAAGGTTCCTCCATCTGCCCTTTGTCTTTCCAGATGTTTCCAGGGAAATGTCTTTCCATCCCTTATTCACATCAACCATTTGTCTTGGGGGATGTAGAGGCAATTTTGGAGCTTTCCATTATTTTTAAAGCTTGCAAGTGAAGGACCTCTCATTCAGTAAGCAAGCAGTCATTTCAGCAGAGTTAGGAAAGTCATCCCAGTATTACAGAGCACTGTCCAGCTGGCTTGAATGAGGCAGTTTTGTATACTAAATACTGTGACAATTCCTGTTGAGATTTTCAGAATCTATTTTGTGTCAGCAAGTCTGAGAATAAGGGTTATCAGACCATCTGACTCATCCCAGCCTTGGCATGCTTCACCTCACAGCATGGATGCTGGATGACTCACTTATTGGAATATTCCTATTTCCAACAGCAAGAGAGACTCTCATCCATGGTGGAAAAGCACTCAAGGAATCCCAGCTGTCGTGATATCCCAGATGAACTGTTTCCCTTGCAGAGAAGATGCAAGTATTCAACAGGCACCTGTCTTCAAGAGTGAGGTCTTTCCATATCCTGTGTCTCGTTACCAGAACACTGTGACTGAAGCTTCCTCTACCAGGGCAGTAAACTCTACAGCTCAGGAAAGGAAGCTCACCTTGTAAAGGTAAATTCTGGAACCCGTTTACAACAGGAAGTGGACAGCAACTATTACTTCCATGAGGCTACAGCCTCCAGTTCAATTTTTTTCCAGGGGTAACCTTATCTCAAGGTTTGTCATGGAAGGACAATGGTGTCTGCTGCACCTGATCCCACACAGAGCTCTGAAAAACTGAACAACTTTCCTATTCTAGGTTTCAAAAGTCAAATGTCCACGATAATTGGCATGGTACAATAAAGATCAGAAACACTGTGGTGCTGAGTTTTAATGGCAGTAAAGAACAGTGATAGTATGACTTCAAACCCATAACATTTTACAAGTAGAAACTGAGGTCCAAGGAACGTGGCAAGCTTACTGCTGCTGAAAATGTAAATGTTAAGGTGTTATGGTGGTGACAAAGCTTCTGATATGACTGGTGCTAAAACTATGACACATTACATATGTCTGTGATGTGCCAATGCCATGATTTTCACTGAGACAGTGTCAAAGGCAGCTAAAGTCTTCTCTGCCACTGGCTCAGTAACAAGTCTCAGAGAAGTCTTCAAGCTACGCAGACTCTCAGTAATAATCAATGGTAAAGAGCTGAAGAAAACTCTGAGTTAAACCACTGTGTTCCAGGAGATGACGCTAAGAAGAACTGGAAGCATAGAAGGATAATCTCTCCTTATGTACCTATAGTTACTGCAGAGGCAAAGTTGGTTTTCCCCTCCTGAATGAAGATGTGCACATGCAGTCAGTGCCGCTGTGCACGCAGGCTATCACTGAGAGTTTTGACTTGCTAAACCTCTGAAAACATGATAGCTGAAGCACAGGCTGATTGCAGGATGGGATGGAGATATTCCACTATAAAATGAGACATCCTTAAATCATCAGCATGACAAGACAGCCAAGCCTTGGACAGTTGTAAAATGCCTTTGAGCTTAATCCTGATTGATAGTGTGGGTGCCAGACATAGGAAAAGGCTAATATTCCTCCATGAACATTTTATCTACTTGGATTTCTACAAGAGTTCCAGCTAGGGTAAATCAGTTCCCTTTAGACAGTTGATGAATTGTTGCTAGGCAACATCAGACACAGACTAACTGTATAGTGCCAGGGTTGGGAAAGAAAGATGATGATTCATAGGGATGAACAGAGCCCTTCACACTTCTAAAGAATACTGCTTCCAGTTTGGTTAATCTTCTCAGAAGGTTTGACTTTTCAGAACATCCCACTTCATTGAGGTGGAGCAAGTACTTTGCAAGTAGGAGGAATAGAGAAATGCAAAGAGATCATAGAATCATTTGGGTCAGAAAAGACCTTTAAGGTCACAAAATCCAACCATTAACCCAGCACTGTCAAGTCCACCACTGATTCATGTCCCTAAGTGCCACATCTACACATATTTTAACACCTCCAGGGTTAGTGACTCAACCACCCACTCAACAGTCAAGATGAACAAAGCTTCACCCTAGTCACATCAAAACTGCAGGATTAAGAAATCCCTCCCCTAAATGACTCCCAGTACTAAGTACCATTGAAGGATAACAGAGGGTTGAAAAAACAAAGAAGCAATCTTTTGTAAATCCAGAACCAGAGCAAAAGGACTGCCATAAAAAAAAGAGAAGTATTTTTCTCTAAGTCTTTGTGACTCTCTTAATTTTTTTGTGAAAATCATTTGAAAATAGTTCAGAAGGTGAAAACTAGAACGAAAATGCTAGGAGACTACGCCTCAGTCTATTTCGTCCCTGTTTTGCCTCAGGACAAAACTTCCTTTGTCCTCAGTACATAAGTCTCCTTGTTATTTCCATGCAAATATATCAGTTATAACTGTGTATATATTTAACAGCGGCTTTCTATAATGTTAGATAAAACTAACAATTAATTTTCTATTGCAAAGAGCAAACAATAGGTTTCAATTTCTATTGTTAGACGTATCTACCTATCCACCAAATTTATAAAAATCGCTAAATGTTTTTGTGCCTTGAAATACATTTCCTGTCTAAAAATGTAGGTCTGCATCTCTTCCCTTGCATAAAAATACCAACCACAGCATCAGCCTTTCTCCCAGTGCCACCGCGTTGCCATGGAAACTGGACCCGATTTCTACTGCCAACATACGTTCCATGTAAGCAGGAAATGAGCTTAAGTAATATTTATATAATATGCAACAGAGAACATATATACAACATTTAGATTTCATTGGAGGCCTCTAGACTCACTGAAGCAGCTTTAAGTATTTTCAGATTGTTTCTATCAGACATTCAAAGTATATTTTTATTACTAGCCTCAAAAGCATAGCATAGGAAATGCACACATATGTGTAATTCAGTATATTCCTTTCTCCTTGTTTTCACTCAAAAAGACAGACAAGCTCCACACTTCATAAGTAAACAAAATCATGTGTTGAAAAAAACTAGAATTTAATTTATTCCTTTAAGAGTCTTACTCTCAAAAAGGCATGATAGGAGACTATGAAGGCTATTTTTTGTAACAGAGTCCGAAATAAAGGAAAGCCAACCTAACCTTCAGTGTTTCCCACGGCATGTCTTTCTTCTCTTTCCCTCCACCCCCTTTAAAAAAATTTCCTATAAAAATATTGCCATAAAAATACTGCCCCACAATTTTGATGGGGGTTTGGTGTTGTTATTTCCCTCTGAATACAAGCTGTGTATGCCTATAGTCATAGAAGGGACCTCTGGAGACCATCTAGTCCAACATCCCTGTCCTCCAGCCAAACCACCTAGAGTCAGCTGTCCAGAACTATCTCCAGATGGCTTACCTGGAATGTCTGCAAGGATGGAGATTCTACCACGTCTCTCATGGGCAACCTACCCCTGCTGGTGCTCAGTTTTCAGCACCAGGCATGAAATCAGGAGACACATTCAAACTTCTAAACAGCCAACAACCCACTGAATGATGGCCAAAATACATTTTCAATACCAAAACAACTTTGTTAGGCAGCTTTCTGTAAAATGACACAACACAAAATACCTTTCAAGCATACTTGAAGGGGTGGTAAATTATTGTAAGAACGCAAGTGAACCCAGGATGGGAAGAAATTACGATGTCTGACTCCAGTTCAGAAGGCTGAATGATTTCTTTATTACAACTATATTATAATACATTAATATACTATTTAAAAGGGATGCTAAAACTACATACCTACTTTTCTATCTACCATATCTAACTCTAACAAGCTTGTGACATTCTCTCTGAGAGTCTAGACCCACTTGGCTGTCATTGGCCATCAGTCCCAAACAATCTTCACCAGAATCCAATCAACCAATCACCCCAGGTAAACAATTCTCCAAACACATTCCACGTGGGAGAAACAAGGAGCAGAAATAGAAAGTGTTTTCTCTTTCTTCTCTCCGTGCTCCTCTGTGAAAAATTCCTGAGAGAGGAGATGTACATGCCACAGTAAATGATGCAGAGACTTTCACATAGAAGAAAAAAAACTAAGTCTAATTTCCCTCAACTCTCTTAGACTCTCTCAGAACACTTTTTCAAAGGTAACATGTTTTGAAAAGAACTACTGGTCCTAAGGAATTTTTTTTTTGGTCTGGAAGAATTTCGTACTAGAAATATTAGAGTGGGCAACAGGCTACACAAATTCTCTATGTGCAGACAACCTGAGAAAGACTCAAAAGCTGACTCAAATCCTTGATCTGCACAATCAGAAAGGTAATTCTTACTTTGAGTAGGTAGTTCCTCCCTATATTATAAAGCCAATACCCAAAATCTATTCCTAGAGTCAAGTCTTACCCTCCTTCTCAGCTATATAGCCTTGCTTCCAAACAAAATGCTTTAAAGTCGTAAACATTAACTGGAATGAATTATCTTGAGGGCAGAAATCCCATAAAAAGGAGCAGACGCAGGAACTTGAGCACAACGATATTAGAAAGGCTATTCTAGGTCAGTTCAGTGATCCACACAGACCAATAATCTATATTTAGAAAAACAGCTACATGCAGATGTCAAAGAAAAAGCGTAAAAGCGAACTAAGCACATAGGGATCCCTCCTCCTTGTAAGCAGTTCCGTGGTCTCCAGAAAATGGCAGCTCAGAGGCCACTGGGATGGGATTCCTGTGTATTTAGTAACTCCCACCTCATGTTTACTCCATAAATCTGTCCAGTTCCCATCTGAGCAAATGGAAACTTCTAACATCCATCTCGTATAGCACAGCATGAAATTCCAGAGCATACTTACACCTCTTCCAAAAGATCATCACCTCGTGTTTGTTCTGTGTCTGCCATCTCGTAGCTTCAACTGATATCCTCTGATTCTTGTCCTGAAAGCCTGCAAACATTTATTCTGCAGTCACCTTCTTCCTGGCACACAATTTCAGAGACATCTACCGTACACCCTCTGCCATCTGTTTATCAGCCTTGAAGATTCCTACTCAATTTTGTCTTTTCTCACAGGAAAGCTGCTCTACGATTCAAGATCCTACCCTTCACTCTTCCCTGAACCCCGCCATGCTGTACTCTTCGTACGCAGTATTCCATAGGCAATGTGTGGAGGGCGTATATTTTGGTATAATGACATTTTCTACCATGCTGTCTCCTCCTTTATTTCTAATCATGTATTTGCCTCTTTTTATCACTACTGAACACAAAGCTGATGCTTTTATGAAGCATCTATTTAAAAAGCAGTTCACTAAATAATGATTATCATCTCAAGATCATTTCTTTTATATGAAGTTACGATTATTTTTCAGTGTGCATTGCTTTTACATTTGCTAGACTGAATTTCATTTGTCATTTCAACATCCAAAATGCTGGTATTGAGTATAGTGAACTGGGCCTGATGTAGCTTTTTTGACCAAGATCCACCAAGATAACATGGAAGAGAAGAAATGCACATACCTCCATCACATAATATAATCAAATTAAGTTTCTTAGTACCTTCGGGAGAACAATTAAGTTTCTTAGTACCTTCGGGAAAACAAAGATTTGATTGGTTTTTGGTTTGTTTCTAACATCCTAGGTCTATGACTAGCTCATATAACTGTGACTCCCCAGAACTGTCTATTTATTTTATAATGAGAGTGTGATTACGGTATGAGTTATTAGACCTTTAAATAGAAGTCGATTAATCAGTAGCTCTAAAAGGAAATGACATTTCCTTTTAAAATATCATTTTACATTAAAATAATTATGTATCTCATGAATTTTAAATAAATAAGATTCTAGAATTGTAAAGAGACCTGAAATTAAAAATGTTTACCAAAGCCATACACAAAGGCTCTTGCTCTGCTTTAGTTAACATTGGACAGTCCCACAAAACAGATGCTTTGCAAAATAATGCAGAGAAGACATATTCTTTAAAGTAATTTTATATTTGAATCAAATATACTACTCAGGTACTCTTGAAAAAAACATATGTAATTTATAATATAACCTGGGACTTCAAAACAGTTGTCTCTAAACTTGAATTTTTATGGATGTGATGAAATAATTGTCATTGACAGGAAGAAAGTATCAACATGAAATACCAGGTAGTACAGACTAAATCAGAACAGAATAGTGTTCACAATTGCAATTCTGAAGCCATATGCCAGGAAGATAAAATGTACCTACCTAATTTAGAAAGGTGAGGAGACTAAAAACTAGAACTTAGAAACCTAGTTGACTTCAACTGTCAATAACAATGGCAGAAAAAAGGGGCAATTTACACATTAGGTGACTACTAAAAATAGGTATTTAATTTCAAATGAATGAGTGCTAGATTAATAAATGAAAAAATTTTATTGAAAATAATTTTTCTTTTAATGGGGGGATTATAAGAATTGAGAGACAGGGTTGCTTAAATTCCAGTGATAACTGTTTACACTCCCAGAATATGAATAAAATGAACCAAACATGTCACAAAATTAAGTTTTGATCAGAAAAACTATACTTCTCTGAAAACAGCTGCACTAAAAATATCCTAGTGACAATGGGTAAAGATAATTGAGAACAATTTTAAAATCAGTCACTTGGGCTTCACTGTTAGCTATTTGCAGAAGCCAAAAATCAGTGCAGGCCAGACAGCTCCAAGTTTACAGCAGATTTTGGCTTAGCAGTCTGGAGAAGACAGCAGTTTCTTCCAGCAATTTATAAATTAGTAGAAAGCTTCCATGTGTTTGTAGCAAGGCAATATATTGAAAATTTTATTAAGTTTTGCAGTGCAGTATGTTTTAATTTCATTTCATTATTACAACTGCAAAGAAATCTTGACTTTATAATGCTATTTATTATTTTTAAGGTGATCGGAATATATCCAAATGAAGATCCTACAAAACTGTAGCAAGCTGCAACTTAATCCAGTAACATAAAAAAGTAATTTTCCCTTCAGCTATTTCTGTACAGACTGCTATTCTCAGAGATGCCTGTTATTTACCTATGTCTATCATTAAATAAAAAGTAAAAAATCTTTATGAATCATTGCGATCTATAAAAATGAATAATGAACCAATTCTAGTTTGAGAGCAGCTGCTTCTTCATGCAAATGAGAACTCCAGTACCAGAGTGATCTTTGTTCACAGTCTGAACATTCAGCAGCATTCTCAGCTGTACCTTCCACAAAAGGTGTACTTTCCACTGCACGTGAACAATGCACATTTGTCAGTACTGTGAGGAATTTTAAGATCAACTGGGCAAAAGGGTAAGATCACTGTAATAAATACAACTAAATGAACAGGAATGAATCCTTAAATTAAAACTGCTTTTTAAATATAAAATACTAAGTTTGCACTTAAAATTCATGATAAACCTCAGGAAGTTTGCTCTGACTTTCTTAAAATTTTTTTTCTGTCAGATCCCTCTGGAAAAAGTACAATACTACCTTAAGTGCTAAGACACAATCACATGTATTTGAAATAGTTTCAAAATGTATTGCCTAATAATCAATGACCAGAAGCAAAACTGTTATAATGAAGATGGTTTTAAGACCCATGGATATATGGTGTTTGGGTTTGGGTTTTTTTTAATCTGTAGGATAAAATACCAATCTAAGCTAGGACAAAGACAGGTGAAGGAATACTTCCCTGCTGATCTTCAAGGCTTTGCTCACTCCAGCCTCTCCACACAGAGACTTCAGCTGACCCAGCCCAGCAAGAGCAGAAAACAGTCGTAAGATATAAACAGGAAGATACATTCATTTATTTCCTGTAAATTTTCTGACTCTGCTAAATGTTTAGATCAATTAAAGGAAAACAGACGTCAGAAATGTGACTTAACTCATGTTTTCTTGCCTGGTTTTGGAACTGCAGGTACTATGGCCTCCACTAAAAAAAAGGCTTTTGTTTCAAGAGTAGAGATTACAGAAAGAGGAGTGTGTAGGTACAAAGATTATACTTCAGTTGTGAGGCAAAAAACACCTACATAGTTTTGCCCCTTCAGCCTCTGCTCCTCCTTTTTTGCCATTTATTTCAGGCATTTATCTCTAGTAATTGTAATTATTGTTCAGTTAAGTGATACACTATCCCCATGAAAGTAAACCACAATCTTCCTCATAAAATGTCAGGTGTAGACAAAAATTAAGCACTGCCTCTCCCCTTTTTCAAAGTATAAGCTGGTTAAGGGCCTATGAAAAACTAATTTGCAAAACAGGGTCCCTAAACCCTCAACCCTGATATGTAAAGGAAGGACCAGGATGCAGTATCACCCTGGGTACTGCAACGAAATGAGAATGTCAAGAATACACACATACACAAGCAAAGGAATGTGCACACACAACACCAACACAGATGCCTCAAAAAATACGTAATTTTGAGAGATTTTTTTACCTTTTCAAAAAACAGATTTGACACACAGCCACCACACAATTTCTAAGCTCCAGATGTGTTTTAGCACAGCTCTGTCATATATAACGAAAGCAAAAGATAATCATACTGACTCCGTAGATGACGAAATTTTGCAGCAAAATTTTGTTCAGGTTGAGGGAATTCTCAGGAAGCAGGAACAATGTGAGCAAAACTGCTGTTACAGTTTTTAAAAGATAGGGCCGTAATTTGCATTGTAATCCATGTGCAGTGCAAAACATATGTAGACTCCACAGTGAAATAAAGAGTATTATTTGCTCCTTACAAAACAAATCTACAATTTCGGGGCACATAGATACTGGGCATGAGGACCTTAGGAATCATAGTGTGAGACTATTCCAGACGTCCTCTAAGAAACATAGAAAATTATCTGAAAACAGGTTTGAGGGAAATGCAAAGCTTTCAGTTTTCTTTAGATTACCTGTCAATTGTGAACTTATATCTGGCTTAGGAAGGATTTTCTTTTAAAACTCAAATGCAGCAGTCAGGCCGCATGTCTGTACAGGACTGGTTCTGAAGGAAAAGGTAGAAATACTGGAAAACCTAACTTGTTTGTTGCAGTGTTACTTCCCATGCTCTACTTACTGTTGTTTAATTCTTTTAGAGTTGGGATTTTTTAAAATTCTTTAGAGAAAATGAGAATCAGGATGCATGTATTCTTAGTGCTACATGTGACTACACCTCAGAGAAAGCTCAAACTGCAGCATTCTCCTACTCATACATGCACTGTAAACTGAGTTAATCACCTGAAAGGCAGCTGCAGACTGCCCTGTCTCCATTCCCAGTGGTGGAGGAGCTAGGACAGAAACAAGTGAAGCAGTAGCTATTTTTTGGGTTTTTTTTTAAAAAGCCATTTTTTTTAATAAAGCCAAGAATATCGGTGTGACAACACACGTGAAATGAGTTGCTACATTTTGTTTTTCTCAGCTTCTAACAGTTCTGGAAGGCTAAATAACTGAGCACATGATTCCATGCCTAAAAAAGGTTTATGGATATAGATTGAAGAGAAATCCCTACAATGGCAGCAATACACTGACATTTTGGTTTTTTAACTTAAATGACATTGCTCTTTGAAAGATACTAGAAGAAATTCACTAGAGGGAAGTAGTTTGTGACTGGGAAAGATCTATTCTAAAAATGAACAGACTGCCTAAACTGCTAAAACTCTTGTTAAAACCCCCAGATTTACCAAGCAATCTACCTGAAAAGCACAGGTATTTGAAACAGGGTAATTTTATTTAGCCTATGGCTGATAATAAAGTCACAGTTCTTCTGCCTGCTTCCTTCTTCCACCTGAGGTAGAATAACAATTAGGAACTATGCCCGAATGACCCACAATAATTTGCTCAACTTAAAACTTTACAGAATTTTTTTTAACTGTAAAATTGCATGAGCTTAAGTAAAACTAGTAAATTCATCTTCTACAAGCTAAAAATTACTGTAAATCAAAGTAAAAGGGCATGTAATGATTGCATCATTAACTATGCTGCTGCAATAGCGACTACAAAGACTGGACAAACTCCTCTGCAAGAAGTCAAATGCTTAAGGTCAAAATGAGAATGTGGCTATGAACAATGTGTTCTTCCATATTTTTCCTCTAAATCAAAATAATGAAAAATAAAATCAAAAAAAGCAAGTAACCTAAAAAATGTATTTTCCTAGAAATACACTCTTGCAGGTTCCATTTTTACAGCTCAATAACCAGTTCAAACCAAACGAGGCCATGTTTTGCAGAACTAGCCACCTAAAATAAACATGCAAAAAGGACAGGAAAGTTCAGAAATTACTGCTGCAAGAGTGTATGAATAGAACAGCAAGTGACAGCTTTGGAAGTCTGCTTTCCAAACAGCAGAATCTGCCCTCAATTCTCCCAGGATAGAGCCTGTAGTTAAATCAAAACATGTCTGAATAGAGGGTCTAATCCACACTGAAAGCTTATAGATGTGGGCACACTCTTCTGCCATGATAGGCCATACTTCAAAAAGACTTTAACTCGTAACATCAACAGTTCTTAAACTGTTATTTGTTTTACCTCTCACACCTAATTTACAATAATTTGGAAACACTGCAAATAATTATATAATTTTAAAAGGACAAGGATTACTGAATGGTAGGATAAAGAAACGTTTCACGAAAACTTTACAAGGACAGTCAAACATCAGAATGCAAAATAAAGTCACTCAGTATTTTTTATTGGACTCAGCCGTCACCTGCAAGTGCACCACAGTGGTGTTAAAACTGTAAAGGCCTAAAGATAAGAACAGCAACAATCTTTTAATAAACAGTTCTTGATACTGGGAATGAAAATCATGTTAGTATTCAGGCTCAGAGTTGTTCAACCAGACTGACAGTGAGCTGGTTCTTGTTAGAGCTGAGGAAAAAAACTCTAAGCCCAAAGATATGTTCACTTTTTCTAAGTGATTTAATAAAAGCATAAGGTATTTGTAATTTTAACAGTTTGCAAAGTTATTTCAGGAAACCCTCTCTTGCCTGTATGTGTCCAGACAATGGACAAAGGATTTACATGTAGTTGTAACAATGATCCTTCTGCACAGAGACAATACAGAAACCTTCAGATAAAGGCTCACAGATCTGACTTCACTTCTCCAGGAGATGCCTTTCAGCACTTCCTCAGTGTCAGCTGCTCCAGAACAACACCTCCGTGTTCACTGCAGGAAGACCTCTCCAGCAGGCTGGCTGCCAGCCCCTTGGGCTCAGCTCCATGTCCTGCTGCCCAGCACATCCATCGGCTTTCTGCAGGGTGAGACCTCCACACCCCTCTCCCACACTGGGTCCCAGGAATTTGGGAAGAGCACGGAAAGTGTGAGTAGTGCCTGAGCAGGTCCACAGCGAAGAGCACAGGCAGCTCCAGGCACAGGTACCCAGGCAGCTCCAGGCACAGGTACCCAGGCACAGCCTGCCTGCGGTGCACTCTGAAGGCACTGAAGGCACAGGAAGGGAGGCTTAGCTCACGGCTCTCCGGAGTGCCCATGAAGTCTTGTCATTACATCTCTATCCACACAGTAAGGTCAGACCACTACAGATAACGGCAGCCTTATCAGCACAACCAGGGAGCTTTAGCAGAAAAGTGGAGATGCCACCTTTGAACATAAAAAGCTGAGTGCTTTTGAAGGACCTACTGCTCGTATTATGCATTCTTTGCCCCCTCAAATTACGGTATGAGGGGAGAGAAATTGCTGTAGTAGAGAACTATAACATGAAGGCATCCAATTCAGACTCTCATTTTATACTTAAGATTAAAAAAATGTTCTCCTAAGAAACAGGATCATTGCATTTCCTGGAGATAGGTACAATTACTTAATGTACACTTACATCAAAACAAAGCCTGGAGCTTAAGTCACTTGCCAAACTGTTACACTCTCTCCAAAACCAAAGGAGTTATTTTTAATTAAAACCAAGTATCACTGGCAGGGCCTGACAGTCAATAGGCTGATTAAGAAAGGAGGTTCTTTGTAACCACACTGTAGAATAGTCTGTGTAAAAAACAGGCTAAAGATAACCTGGAATACTGTGAGAAACAGTCTAGCAAAACAGAACAAATAAACTGTGTTTTTATGAGGATTTTTTTCTCCCTTCTTTCAGAAGGAAGAAACTGCAGACCAGAGTCATACAACTTATACAATACCCTAAATCCAAAGTGACACCACCTGCCTTCAAAGTTGCCAATTGGTCTGGCTGAGTACAATCTTACTCTTCAGTACTGCTCATGAACTGTCATACAGATTAAAAAAAAAATTAAAAATATGGACAAGTGGGTGTAATATTCAGGCAGCATGTGCTACACGTACACAGTGGCGAAAGGGAACTCAGCTGTCGATAAGGCACTATTAACATCTATAAAAAACTTTACAACTAAGCTTATAAAAATGCCTTTTCCTATTGCTACAAAAAAAGCAGTGGCATAACATTTTTACACAAAGGTTATTTTCATTATTCTAAAGCATTGCTAAAGGCCTGGACAAACAATGCATCACTGAAAATGGCTTGTAGCTTTCAGTAAATAAATTAGTGTGTGGCTGCAACCAAAAACTGTATGGCACTACTATGGCAAACAGAGACTGAAGTTACTTGCAAGACTGTAGTCACATTTCTGTGAGAGAGATTGAAACTAAGCTGGGAAATCAAAACAGAGATCTGAAACACACACAAGTGACAAGATGAATGTGATGTCAGCTACCATATGCAAGAATCAAAGAATGGAATTTGTACATCAGTTATGAAAACAGGAAAGCTATAGCTGAATCGACTTAGATTTAAAATGGACCCCATTCATCTGTAGGAACAGGCTATAAGAGTAGCTTGAAACTTCTCAACTGTAACAGAAGTAAAAGCTTGAATTAAAACTAGAAGAGAACTTCTAAATTTTTTTAATTCTTAATTTTTAAGCCACCTTGAAATCATGATTGCAACCTAAAGCCATTAAGCTCTGAGGTTAATTCAGTAAATTAGAAAGACAACAGAATAGAAATTTTCCAAGAATTAGTATTCATCTCGCGACCGAAAAATTCTGGCTTTGGTTCTCTTAAAGGAGAACTCCAAAACACTGTCATGACTTCATTAATTCTGTATGTACTCCCAGCCCTCCTATTTCTATAAAATACATATAAAATGTATACCACGCATATATCAAGTAACCTCGAAACCAGGTAAGTGCTGAAAGGGTTTTTCCAGTTTTGTGTGAACCCCATGACCCTCCATCTATCTCACATATAATGTAGTTACATTGCTATTGTAATCAAAAATATGTTGCACTCACTTAACATTTTTATACTTAAACACACACACGCCCCCTAAAAGAGAACAACTTCAGAATACAGAAAGATGTAGGATTACATACCCCCCTTTTGCAAGTTCCTTATGAAGCTTGAAAACCTGTACATTTTCTTTTTGGAATTTAAATATTTTCTTTGCTTGTTCTTACTTTCAACAGAAAACTACCATCTACATTAGAAGATTCTGTAGGTGGTTAAAAAAAATATGTGATTATTACTTTAGAGATGATTAACCTAAGATTTAACGTGAGATGTGAACTTTTATTCTCTTTTCTCCTTTCCACCTCAGTCTGCCTTGATAAAGATTCAACAACTCTGCTACTTTAATTAAAACAGTGAGAACTACTAATGCACATCTGACTCATGCAAAACAGAGAATATACCAGACTAGAAATTTTATTTTAAAAATGTAAAGAGCTGGATGAGTTCAAAAACATTTCTGAGAGTAGGAAGGGAACATTTCAGAACACCTTCTTAACTTCTGTATACTTTTCAAAAATAAGGTACAAATTTATTTCTTCTTTATTCTGTACATGGCATGTCCAAGTGAATAATCATAATATTAGTGAATAATCATAATCATTAGAGAGAGAATAGTTATGGCCTTTAGTGTATCACCTGAAATGGCTTCAACAACTTACTGTTCACCAATTCAAAACAGTCTTAACAATGAAGGACTAACACAGAAATATTTTCTAGAAAAAGAACACCAAGCTTGTGATTTTTACTATATACTATTGATCACCTCCAAACCCACACATATGAACTTTTTCTTATCTACAGACATGAGATTTTAATCGGGGATCTACACTGACCAAGGTCTTCAAAAACACAGCGTGAATTTGCAACTCTCAATACTTTGTGTACTGAGTATATCAATCACTTTGCATATGTGATTTAACCTATCTTCTACAATTTTAATATAAAATAGCACAGCTGTTATTCTATCTGTAGAGGTACAATAATCAACAGTTGCAAATTCTCATCTTCAAAAACATTTTTTCTTACCTGAAGAGTTCAAACATTATCAGCGCCAAGTGTGGTCCATTAATGCTCAGTAAGAAGAAGTCTATATTTACTCATGCCATTTACAGATTATAACTCAATTTTTTCCAAAATAAAACTTATCTTGACAATCCATGTAGCTACTTTGAGTTCTGCTAACAGAACAGTTACACTGAGTCACATCTAAGTTCCACCTACTTTGTCCATTATCCTACTCCTGACAGTGGCTGAAAGTGGACACCTTGGGAAGGGTACAGGAATGATCAAAACAACACTGGCCCACTCTGCAACAATTTGCTACAGGGGCCACAGATAAAATCTTTATATTTATCAGTCTTCAGTGAAGTATTTTTCTACAAACTTGCTCAGTCACTCCTTGAATTGATAAAAGTTTAACATTCTGTGCCAAGAACTTCTACACACTTAACTGCCCATATCTGAAGAATAATTTCCTTTTTGTTTGTTCAAAAATTGCATGCAAGCTTCCTCTGTGGGAAGAAATAGAAAAAAAATTATTTGCTTTTTTCATTTTGCTCACCATTTAATATTTTACATGTAATTTCTCTCAATAATTTTATTCTTTCTGAGGGGAAAACCATATTTAAGGCATGACATGGTGCTTATTCACTATTTCCTTTCCTGACAGTTTCTAATATCATCCTTTCAGTCCTTTAACAGTACTGAGCTGTGACTCCTGTGGACCCAGCATTCCTCAAACGCTGATAATAACTGCACTAGATCCCATCAGTAGATGTCAAAGGTTTTCCCCCCATGAGCTTCATTTCACATTTCTTACACCTTTATGCACAGTATTTCCCTCTTGTAGCATTTTTTTCTGAAATTTTTTCAGCAATCCCCCAATTTTACTGTCCAGACCATACCAGTATGACTATGGTCAAACTCCCTACTTCAGTTTTTTCACCTGCCTCCTCTCCAGCTAAACCTACCAAAAAGCCCCCAAAGCAAAACCAATCAGGTAACTTTTCTTTCTTACAGGTTAAATGCAGTGAACAGAAGAGCCACCAGTGAAACAGCTGAAGCAAGACAGGACACAGAACAAACACCACCGGAAGAAGGAATCAACACCTTCCTTTCCTTCCCATTTTTGATGGCAGGAACTAATCTCCCCTTTTCCTTTCCTGGGGCTGAGAGTGGATCTGTGGCTCAGTCACACATATGAGGTCAACCGTAACTCAGTGCTGCTGTCACTGAGGCAGTTTGTCCCTCTCTCTCATAGCCATGGGCACACAGCCCTGCCCTCTGCACCAACCCTAGCGCTCCTTTATTCATGTCTTTTGGAAGTTGTTCTAACAGGCTGAAACATAATGGGCCAATTGCAAAGTAAGTGCAAATGAAGGCATAACCTGATGTGGACAGAGGATGGGTAAGCTATTTCAATGGTAATGACCTCTTGGATTTGCTGTTATTCAGTGTATCTTTTGAGTGATATTTATTAGAATTATCACTTTAAAATCTGTACAATTCACTTACATCCAGCTTGATCCTTCCAGTGAAAAGGACTCCTGCTTTTTTCCAGGCACTTCCTCTGCCTGTTTTTGTTTTCACACCACTATGCCATGTAGCTCCCTAATCCAGACGAAAACCTGCTCCCATCCTCTGTGGCAATTTTCAGGCTCATCAAACCTTCATCCAACTGATGCAATCAGTACATCAAAAGCACCAGTGCCAGCACTAAAGATAAACAGAAGAAACCAGTGCTGGGTATAAGGCAAGACTTTAATCACAGGCTTAAGCCTACTGTGAAACTGTGGCCTTGTTGTGTTTTTTCAACATGAAATATCTTCTCTGTAAAATTTTACATAGAACCTTAAGAACTATGCAGTAACACATACAGTAACACATACAAATGGCTTAAAGGGTAAATACACATACTTCATTATGGACTCACAAAGAACAAAACTCAGGTGAGCTGAGGGTGATTCACCCTAACCTTTCTCCGGCCAATGATACTGAAATAAATACATATACACACACACAAATCTTCTAATACTCCTGATCTTGTATGAAAATCATTAGCACTCTATGTAGATTTCAGCATCATCTTAACTAAGTCTTATTGACCTAATTACTTCAACATTCTGTATTGTAAATTATGATAAAGAAACACAGCATTTTTGAACAGATACTGCTTTGAACAATGTTGAGAGTATACACATGAGTGATTATTTTATAATGACAGGTATTGTATGCATTTGAGCTGAAACATTTACTAGAGGTAAAGTAAAACTTTACTTAGAGTAAGTAAAACTTACATTTTACTATATTAACAGGGTTCCTTTGCCAGGTGTTGCCCTTCGTCTCAGAATGAAACCCAATCATGCAATATTTTTAGTCACTCGTACTTGAAGGTCCCTCCTTTTAAACTGCTTCAGAGAGAGCAAATGCCATCACCCTAAGTCACCTTGTCAAAAGCTCAGTGACTTGCACATATTCTTCTTCTATCTCCATACAGAGCTATCAACAAGGCAGCCCTGTCTCCTGGGGTTAGTAAAACTTCTATCAAATGTCCTTTCATACTAGCATGATCTAGCTGTGTACTGTTCTAACTTCAGAACTTAAAACACCTTTTCTGCAACAAAAATATAACATTTAGGACACAGTGAACTTGAAAGCATTATTATGGTCTGTAACAGCTACTTTCATGTTTCAAATGAGCTTTTGACAGTTCTTAGATCTCCAGCTTCTGGATGACATACCCAAATCACTGAAATGGGCAAAAACACATTAGGTAATTCTCTAGGGTATTTTGGTGGGGTTTTCTCTTACAACTCAAAACATTTTTTTCTTGAAAGTGTTACTGTTGAGCTAGGGTTAAAATTTAGAAAAATTTTTCATTCCAAGGCTAATCTAAAAAAAGCCATTATATTGATTAAAGATCACAACACCTTTTCTCATTCCACAAATAACTATTTTTTGCCATGCATGATACATTCAGGAGGATGTTACACTGAACACATCATTACTTCATATGAATTCTAACAGGACCGCCAATACCTTGCTTTAGCAATATTCTCCTTTTTAGAAATACAGAGATGATGCATCACATGTGCTGGACATGTAATCTTTGTGAGTCAAAATGTTACATATTTCTTTTTTAAATATCAATGACTATATTGTCAAAACTTTATCAAACAGAAACAGAATGCCTTAAAAGTCTAACAGTCCCACTGTTGCCAGTAAGAACTGCTGAGACAAAAACCCCAACACCTTATACCACACAAACTGATTGTTGCTGTTGATCTGTGAATTAGAAGATACTGGATTAATTAATGCTGAAAAGAAACGGTAAAAATGGAAACCATAAAAATGCAAGGATAGCAGCTGTCCTGGACACTTCTGTAGAGAAGTAATAAAATGTCACGCTCATGACGTTCCTATCAGACAACCAGGATCCGGAATAAAAACCCCATGAAAGTCTCCACTTTCATCCCCCCAAATTGGAAAGAACTGGGTGATAAGGCTCTACAAAACCAATGAGCCTGTTTTGTAGGTGAGCTCTTCTGCCACATCAGCCTTCAAGGAGTGGCTGACTTTGCAATTCCTGAGTGGGAGCCATGTACCCAAGAATATTTCATAGTTTTTCTTACTGATGTTTCATTTTAATGTACCTTAAACCCAAAATACCCACGCAGTATGTTAAGGTGAAGATCACACTATCTAATAATTAAGATGAAAGAAATGTCTGCCTACGTAGCAGGTAGACATTGAAGGATTACTAAATAACTCAGTTAGGTGGAACTATGCATGAACTTTATTAGGCATTTGATTATTCAATATGCTGAAAGACATTCCATATTCTTACTTAATACAAATGAGCTTCCATCTAGATCATCATATTCTTTTATGCCAGAATTTCTGTTAAAACCTGAAATTTCAATTGCAACATCTTCTTTTAACTAATGCTATAATGTTTGCCAACTGCAGCTATAATGGCAAGGACTACAAGAAAAAAGTACACAAAATAATGGTGAAGCGCTAAGGCTGCCTTAGAATAGCAACAAGAGAATCCTAGGCGAAGTTTTAAACCCTAAACACGAATGTTATGCTCCCATTCAGCATTCAGGCTCTCTCTGATTCCCCAGTGAACTAACTCAGTTCATTACGAGGGAAAACCTTTTGGGGCAAAGGCGACTTCAGGAAGGCTGGTGCTAGTGAGAAACACTGGACCACTCATTTGGGCTGCAAAAACACTGAGGCTGCAGTGAGCCCTTCTCACAGAACCACACACCATAGGTATTAATCCCTTGTAGCTCAGTGGGCAGCATAAGGAATCTGGGTAAGCCTGTCATGTCACCAGCACCAAAATCCTGTTACAGGATTTGCCAACTGGAAATCCAGCAACTATCCACCTCAAAGACAGCTGGGACAGTGTAAGATATCACCAGCTCTCTAGGTACTTGTTTCTGTGCCAGAAATCAACCTTCCTGTAGGAAAGCAAACAGAACAGGGAACTAATACTATGCCCATAATTCATTAATCATTAATCCCAGTACTACCAGATACTAATTCCCTAACAAGCCTACATAGATCCAAGGAGGGCAGCAGCACTGCCACAGTAACCAAGCAATCCTCCCATTCACAAACATGGCTCGGTTTGGGTGTGCACACACACAGCGAGCACCTGCCAAAAGCTACAGAACAACTGCTGTTTCCTGCTGTAACACCAAAAAATTCCAAGAAAGCACAAGCTTCATCAAAAAGTAAATCAAACTATGTTTAACCCAGTAAAGAATTATCACAACCATGTCTTCGTTCCTCACTGATCCATAACTGCACAACACAACATGGAGAAATAAAAATTACAGTAAAAATAGTCGCAAGAGAGATCAAAATGGCTTAGAAGTTAAAGCAGTATGAATACAACAGCGTTTGATAACCAAATACAGGCCTTGTGCTTTGACTGTCACAGGCTGGCATCATTTCAGCCACAGCACAATCAGGTCCTGAGGGACAGTAATGACTTTTGGTGCTCTGCTTAAAACCCTAAGGACTATCGAAATAAATAGTTATTGATGAGTCCTGGAGGGAGTTAGATCAAGCCTTCCTCAGGCAAGGATGCTCTAATCATCAGCCTGCTAAAAGTAAGCTAGAAACAAGAGTATTAGATGGGGATAGATACCTTCAATCAATGTGGGCATAAATTAATGCTGCTCATTGGAACCAGAGTTTTGCCCGCCTCAGTCAGTATCTGTTTCTTTTAGCTAATGCTTTAATGTTTGCAAACTGCAAGTGCAACAGCAGTGGAAACAAGATAAGGAGTCACCAAAACAATGCTGAGGTATTAGGACTGACTTAAAACAAGTGCAAGAAAAGACCTGGTGAATTTTTAAATTTTGTTTAATAAAAAGCAGGAGATACTAAACTAAGCTAAACACATAAAAATTTTAAAGATATATATTGTACCTTTACATTTAAAAAAATTTCTCAAAACTGAAATACCATTCTTAAAAAAAAAAAACTGAGGGAAAATATCCTTCTCTTCAGACAACATACATACCATGTCTCTCCATGCTTGCTTGGAAGAAACATATACATGCATCTTTCATACTAAGAATCCCAGTCTTTAAGAAAAATCAAATTACTTGAAAGAAAAGTTCTAAATAGACAAACCACAGTCATACAATTAAAGACATGCTAGTAATCTCCTGTGAATAAAATGCTCCATGTTTATATTGTTAATGAACCTACTTAGACTACAACACCACCATCATGTTAATTATGTTTATGGATTCCAGCTCAACAAGAGCCCGGATTGTCCTGGGATTGTCCTGAAGTATGCAGATACAACCACTTGCAGCTGACTGAAACTTAGAAAGAAAAAAGAAACCTTGAGCAGTGCACAATATGACCTATGCAAACTACAGTATATTCAACAAATTTTGGAAAAATTAAACTAGTCACGTCAGCAACACTGGAACAGTAATTAGTAACATCTAGACATATTTGCCGAATTTAACTGGCAGGAAGCTCATAAAACTAAGAAATCTATACTGCCAAATGAAATATTTATTGCAATAGTATGATGACTCAAAGCACTTGACACTGTCCCACACAATATCCTTGTCTTTATAAACTAGAGGGACGTGAATTTGACAGATGGATCACTTGTGGATAAGGAACTGGCTGGATGGATGCACTCAAAGGGTTGTGATCAACAGCTCCATGTCCAAGAGGAGAGCACTGAGGGCTGGGGTTCCTCAGGGGTCAGTGCTGTTTAACACCTCTGTCAGTGACAGGGATGGAGCCCACCCTCGGCACGTCTGCCAACAACACCGAGCTGTGAGGTGCTGTCACACTGGAGGGAAGGGATCCAGAGGGACCTTGAGAGGCTTGAGGGGTGGGTCTGTGAGAACCTCATGGTTCAACACAGCTGAGTGCAAGGTGAAGCACAATCTCAAGGCAATCTGAAGCACAAATATGGCTGGGTGGAGAATGGATTGCGAGGAGCTCTGAAGAGAAGGATTTGGGGATGCTGGTGAATGAGAAGCTTGACACAAGTCAGCGATGTGTGTCTGCAGCTCAGAAAGCCTATTGTTGCCTGGGCTGCATCCAAAGCAGCACAGCCAGCAAGCTGAGGTGCTTCCCCCCCCCTACTTCCCTACTCTACATCCACCTGGAGTCCTGGGTCCAGACCTGAGANCTGGAGTACTGTGTCCAGACCTGAGACCCCCACCTTAAGAAGGATATAGATCTGCTGGAAGGAGTCCAGAGTAGGCCACCAGGATGATCAGAGGCCTGGAAGAGCCCCTCTGCTAAGCAGACAGGCTGAAAGAGTTGTTGTTCAGCCTGGAGAAGAGAAGGCTCTGGCAACACCTTAGAAAACCTTCCAGTAGCTAAAGGGAGCTGAAGAGGAACTTTTTTACAAGGACAAACAGCGACAGGACAAGGAGGAATGGCTTCAAACTGAAAGAGGGCAGGTTTAGTGAGTATGCTGAAGCACTGGAACAGGTTTTCCAGAGAAGCTGTAGCCCAAACCTGGAAGTGTTCAAGGCCAGGTTGGATGGGGCTTTGAGCAACCTGGTCTCAAGTGGAAGGTGTCCTTGCCCATTATAGAGAGGCTGGAACTAGATGGTCTTGAAGGTCCCTCCCATGTGAAAGCATTTTATGATTCCATGAAGCATTACTCTCCCTTACATTTCATTTTTCTCCTTTTAAAATAAATTGTGCATTTCATGGTTCCTATTAATTTGCATTGAAGTCAAATCAACATAGAAAATAAGATGACTTACAAACTCTCAACTTTACATCTTCCTACCTAGTTAATTATTCAATCCCAACAAATCACCTCCACTGACATTTTGTTGACATCACCCACACCGCTACAAAACAGCAATTTAAATCCTCCAATCTGGCACAAGGAAACCAATCTGTATTTCACCAAAGTTCTAACAGTTTCTACTATATTCCACAAAATAACATTTTAATTAAAAGCAGACTTTTGCATTGCTATGGAATTATGGGATTGAATGCTAACAACAGAAACAAACGTGCCAAAATATAATTAGAAAGAAACTTGAAAACTCCCAATCTTCTCTTATATTTTAAATTACAAAACCCTGATTTTCAGCACCGGAGGATTTACTTTAAAAAGCATTAAATTACCTGGGAACAAAAGATAAAATTAGATGTATCAAGCTCATGGCTTTGGGACTATGCTCTTAACCAATTCCACCTGTAAAATAGTGTGTAAATAAATAGTAGCTGCCTGTAATGCCTCATATTTGCTGCATTTCACAGAATCATAGAATCACAGAATGGTTTGGGTTGGAAGGGACATTAAAGCTCATCCAGTTCAAATCCCCTGCCATGGGCGAGGACACCTCTGACTGGGGGGGGATTGCTCTGCGCCCAGTCCAGCCTGGCCTTAAACACCTCCGAAGAAGGGCCATGAGGATGGTGAAGGGTCTGGAGGGGAAGCCACACGAGGAGAGGCTGAGGTCACTTGGTTTGGTCACCCTGGAGGAAACTGAGGGGAGAACTCACTGCTGTCTTCAACTTCCCCGTGACGGAAAACAGAAGGGCAGGTACTGATCTCGTCACTCTTGTGACCACTGACAGGACTAGAGGGAATGGCCTGAAGTTGTGTCGGGGGAGGTTTAGGCTGGCCATCAGGAAAAGGTTCTTCACCCAGATGGTCGTCAGGCACTGGAACAGGCTCCCCAGGGAAGCGGTCATGGCACCAGCCTGACAGAGCTCAAGAAGTTTTTAGACAATGCCCTCAGGCACATGGGGTGACTCTTGCGGTGTCCTGTGCAGAAGCAGGAGATGGACTCAATGATCCTGATGGGTCCCTTCCAACTCAGCATTTTCTAAGATTCTATAACAATACACTCCACCAACAATCAAACTACTCACACTAGAATCCATTTACAGATGGCAGTATGCACAATACAGATCACCAAGGTTTAGATTTCAATAAAAATAGCTGTAGCCCACTAATTATTATAATGTGCCTATCCTAACAAAAACACAATGCTATGTATTTTACAAGTAAACCCTTGTGAACCAGTATCTAAAGCATCTCTAAGCATGGAAAGGAAAAAAAGGTTATCAGGAGGAAACAACATGGATTCAACAAGAGGAAATCATGTGTGACCAATCTGATACCCTCCTACGATGACGTGCCTGGCTTGGGATGGTAACTCAACAAAAGGAGTGACAAAAAGAATGAAGGCTGGAGTGAGAGCTAAAGGGAAAACTCTACAATAAATCTCCCACCGTATTATTTCCATATAGAATCCCACTGCAATTCAATCTCAGATTACTTTTTGCAGGCAATAGTACACACATGAACTACTAGAGTTGTGAACAAAACAACAAGGTCTTAGAAGTAGTTTAGAGAACAAAGAAGCTTTCAGGAGTTAAGGAAGACAGGTTTTTTTCAGCTGACTCATACAAATTTAGACCAATGGAGCAGGATGATGAAGCACCACATGAAATGATCCTGATGGGTCCCTTCCAAGAAAAGCAACATTTAGAAGGGGGAATAAAAGCTACAACCAAAACCCAGGATGGTCTTAATCAAAACACTCTTGCCATAAAGAAATCCAGTGGAAACCTGGCAGAAGCCTTGAAAGATAGATCTTAAAGCAGCTCACACCTGTCCACGGGAATGATCTGACAAGAACTATTTGCAGTAAAGGGCAAGAGTCCTCAGATACCATACAGAATGAGCTGGGAACAAACTGCACTGTCCAGAAAGTTAATCACAGTATTGTAGTATACATAAAGAATTTTTTTTAAAGTTGTATTTTAGGTATAGCATTTTTATCCTACAAATTTTATGTCTGCGACTGAGCTACTCTCTAAGCATTCTGTATTTGGCTGCAGTCAAGGCTGAGACTTGGGCTGAATACCCTCCTTTCAGTCTCAGTAAAAAAGGAACATTAGGTCTTTTACACAACAGCTGAAAAAGCAGAAAAAAAAAACCAGCAAAAAAATGCTGTGCCTGTGATTCCAGGAGAGAGTTGCGTGGGGTTTTTTGGGTGTTGTTTTTTGAATTTTAAGGGGGTTTTTTTTAGTACAGTACTTGCTAGACAGGCAGACTTGAAAACATCAGCAAAATAGCTGCTTGTTGCACTTTGTTTCTACTCTGCTCAAGCAAACGAGCTCTGTTTACATGTTTTGTGTAAATATGCAGCACTGCACATATACACACAAACACTCACAACCTTCAAATCATATATTTCTCTTCCTGAGAAGAACAACTTGGCAAAGTCTCAAGTATTAGCTATCTCCTGGGCTCCAAGAGTAGAAGTAATACATGCCAGGTTTTCTGAATCCTGATGTCAGATAGCCAGATACTGACTAACACACATTGTGGCTCTGTGTCTTTTGCCTGCTCAGCTACCTTGCGAAGGAATTGAGCAGTATCTCGATGTCTGCAGCTTAGATTAACAACTGGCCTTCCAGCCTACCTCGGAGACAAAGCCTTGTTTAGAATGAGAGTAATATGATTCTTCTAACCGTTTTTAAACTGGCACTTTTTGACCACTACTACCAGACATCTCTTTTCTGGACCAGACCACAGAGGATGTGAGACAGTTTATGTTCCAGAGGTGTTTACTATTATTATGCACCCCTATGTTACCTGAAATGGATTTTGCGACAAGCACCAGTTCAGCAGAGTAAGGAGCATTGCTTGGTTTTGGTCCTGCTTGAGCTTTGCCTTCATTAGATGTATGAGCGTGACACATCCAGCAGTGTACGTCTGAAGCATAGAGTATGCATCTAACACATGGTAAGAACATACATCACTCTTCCTTTCCAGAAACATAAGTCTAAAAACTAAATAGGAGTTACGCAGTAGACAAAGCTCTGTAATATCAAACTCTCCAGAAGACTGAGTAGCAGTAGCAAAGCATTTGTGCATTTCATAACCTCAGCTAATTTCAATCTCTTGGGTGCCCATATCAGATGGCCAAAAATGCAAACAGGCCTAGGTACAGTTTTGACAGGTGGTACTAGGCCCCTGGGAGACCAGTGTTAGGTTATCTGATTGAAAGCTAACCATAATAGAAACAGATCCAGCAAGGATCAGAAGCAAAACAGCAGGTCAACCCTAACACCCTCAACAGCAAAAATGGAGCATGTGAATCAGCTACTCCTACGACTATCAATTAGACTGTATTCCCCCAGTGTGAAACCTACCAAGATGAGTCAAAACTCTTCCCAAAAAATACGTTGAAAACTAAAGGTTATTGCCTTAGGGGGTATGGGACTTATTATGGGATGTAGGGAGAAAAAACATTTTGGGATTGTGTAAAACTTACCACAGTACTGTGAGAATAAGCAAGACGCTATGAAATGTTCAGAAGAAGGTATTAGGCATGGAGGAAGACCGGTATAAAAGTGGGTAAGGGAGAAATAAGGGAAAAATAGCAAGGAAAAAGGATAAATGGGGCAGGTCTAGTACAAATGAGCTTCTGGTCCATGCACTTGTCTGACTAAACCCTGTCCTGGATCATGACAGTCCATCCTATATAGTCATTAAACCCTATACCTGTCTTCTTTGTCGATGCACTTTTTATTTTGAGTGTGTATGTGTGAACTTAAGCCAATTTCAAGTAGTAATTGGCCAGCAAGTAATTAAGGTCCAAGTGCCAGCAACTGAAGTGAGAACAGGAACCTCGAGGGCTCATGCACTTAGGTGCTAGAAACTACTTAGAGCATTTAAAATTGGCTGGGAGAGCACACAGAGCTTTGTGTGTGAGTTTCTGTGAAAATTCCACCACTGGACTTCCATTGTGGGGAGCTGGAAAAGAGGAAAAGGACGAGGCTGTCCATGCAGTTCTTGCCTCAATGCTCTGAGTGTGCGTTTATGTGGGTGCCAATAAAAGCCCTGGTTTGAGTCTCTGCTGCCCTGCACAGCCAGCTGTGGATGCATTTTCTGCACGTGAGCATGTGCATGCACACACACCTGTGGGGAACCCGCACTCCTCACTGCCTGGCCCTGGGGACACAGCAGTCCTGAACTCACCTATTTAGCTACGACAGGAGATATTGCCCCTGGGACACAGAGCCCCTCTACGCTTGGCTACCTCTAACAACTGGCATGGCTAGAAGGATACATACCTTTGGCAAGTTTCTTAGCAAAGCTATCAGTAACGCTTTGAAGGTGAAGCATCTAAATCTGCCTTAGATTTGAGTTTGGGGTAGTCTTTAAGACTTTTAGTTGCAGACTGTTTAAGCTGTCCTGGCATCCATTGGGGCACACTCCATTCAGTTTTGTTAAGGCATTTTTTTAAAGCACTGAGTACTAAATGATAGTAAAAAAATGTATTGGCATTCTCGGACACTCTCCTGCTTCAACTGGATGACTCCTGGTTCTTTTAATAGCCCTTGAAATTCCTATGTGCTAAACACATTTGAAAAGAATCTTGACCAGTTCTTTCCTGTATGTTTTCTTTCCAAGCCAGGATTCATTTAACAGAAAAGTAACATAAATAAAGCAGACATACAGGTGAAACAAATTACATATAATTTAAACTACAGGAACATATTGAATAAGATTGCCTTGGAGAAACCTGTGAAGAGATTTCCATAAAGAACAATACCACTTTTAAATATTAATGGTCTACACAAAAAACCCCCATGTATTCACTGGCAGAATACTGCAGCTGGGGTGCCCAAGGAATAGGGTCTATGCTAATTCATTGTGTCAGTAATCCATTCACAAATATCAAGAGTTCTTGAGAGAAAGAGGAAGAGTTTTTCCTTGATCACCAATAATGTCTTTGTAAGTTCATTCTTTTACTTTGGTTGTGGAACATAAGCATTCTGAGGATGCCTGTATCTCTCTTTATTTGGCTTTCTAGGCTAATACTCTGAAACATTAATTACCTGGAAAGGAGCCAAGTAAGACTTCTAAGTCCATCAAGACTGTTTGTACTCTTATTTATAACAGAAAGAAAGGTTTTAATTGATAAAAGCGTGCTTCAGAATCACTATGCTTGATGAACTTTTTCATACCTTAGGGAAGTCTTGGTCCAAAGCTGTATTAGTCTTCTTGGAAGCTGGCACGTCTCATAGCTAAGACACCAAGCAGCAGTGGAAATTCCTGATTCTTGTCACATACGCAACAGGAGCTGTCAGAAAGGCTTTACACTGTCATACTGGGGATGACAAAGCACCACTAAGAGGAAACCACCACACGTGGTCTCCTAAGGTTAAAGTAATCCTTTTATAGAAGGATTCATAAAGAGCAGAGCTAACTGCAAATCTTCTATTCTAGTTCATGGCATGAAATAAACAGAGGTGGACAGTGTCTGGTATGTGGGCATAGCAGGAACTGAATGCTTCTGTGGACAGAGGCTGCAGTAGCTGAAGACAACAATGAGAATCTCTAAGTCCTGATGCTGGATATAGAACAACAGAAGATCTGTCCACTGAAACCCACAGAAATTTCAAACCACCTTTCCATCTCCGCAAAAAAAAAAAAAGCTGGATATTTTCTGACACAGCAGTTGCAAGAGAAAATAACGCTCTCTTTATAGTAGTATTAATGACAAAAATAATACTCCCAGTTTCTGCCAGAACTAGTAAAAGTTAAGCTTTGTTTGACAACACAGGACAAAAATGTAGTTTAATAGGAGTTTCTGCTGCAATTATATGACCTTCTCTGCCCCCAGAAAAGATACAACACTATCACCATACACAGCAGTACTGAGCAACAGAAGTAAAGATAAGCCCTTGCCTTCT
Organism: Ploceus nigricollis; assembly: GCA_013399945.1. Lineage (NCBI taxonomy): Eukaryota > Metazoa > Chordata > Aves > Passeriformes > Ploceidae > Ploceus > Ploceus nigricollis. The sequence goes on along the minus strand of VXBC01001532.1, from coordinate 355,594 downwards.
TAGAAAGGCTGTGACCATCCCAGTAGGTTTGGGGCACAGGAAGTTGCTTCATGAAAATAAGGCACTGAATTCTTAAAAGGTTTCATGTTACTCCAATGACATTTTACCTAGTAAAAAGTAGGTTCAAGAAATCCTCCACTCCATGGAATTAGACTGCGCTAAGTTTGGGGAAAAGAAGTCTTGAAGATTAACCAGCCCAACACTACAATACAAATGTTTCACAACTCTCAAGAGAAAAAAATACAGTTTTTTAGTAAATGCAGGTATCACCAATTTATGGCCATTTGTTGTATTAGCAGATATCGAGACAAAATTAGGACACTTTTATTAATACAGAGAGGTTATTTAAAGTGTCTTTATTAAACACAATGGTCAAAACTTCATACAAACAGAACACCTACATGAGATGTGGTTCTGGTTTTGAACACTGTCCAGTCAGGAAAAAGAAGCATCAATCAGTCTGACTGACGTAAAAATATAACCAGACAATGAAAGCTCTATAGATATACTTGGTGACGAACATAGGCAGAGCTTGGAGCTGCACACATTTCTTTGGTAATTGAAGCTTTAAAGACTAAAAAGAGAGAAAGAGAATGAAGCAGAAAAAAAGGAAATCACAGTTCACTGTCCATTTAGTCACAAATATCAGCATGAGTCTGGCAGGCATCCTAGACGAGATAAATTTCACATCTGTTTTTAAGGTAATGGTGACTGTTTAGATTTTGTCAGAGATCACCCAAGACTAAAGGTGAGTTTTGAAGAAAATACAGAAGCACCTAAGGCAAATACTGGTTCAGGAGTGTAAAATTGCTGAAGAAAGAATGAGTAAAACACCTTCTGGTCACAACACCCTTTGGACATAAAAGGTATTTTTCAGCCACTGTAAAATTTAGATATCCTTTAAACTGTATGATAGGATTCACATAAAGTCAAAACCTGAGAGATGGCACAATTTCCTGATAATATGCTCATAACACAAAATATGCAACAAAATGGAATGCTTAAATTTGCATGCATTTGCTTAATATGTTCCTAGCATCCAATTCTGTATCAATGAAAATACATGTATCACAACACAGTAAATTCACTGAATTACATGAATGTGTAAACATTTTATTATTGATTTGTAAGTATGTAATATGAATATGCATATAATACGAAGACACAGAAAACCACAGATTAGTTTATCCTGTAATACACTACAGAAACAACAGAAATGCAAACTTTGGGCATAGGTACACATCGTTTTATGCAATCTATCAGGCAGCATTCCTTTACCATCCACCTAGGGGCTGGAGTGGACATTTCAGCGAAGGCATGACCAAGACAATGATTAGGCAGAATGTTTCAAGTCATGAAACAGACTCAATCTGTAGTACAAAAGGCTTTGCTCAAAATGACCCATCACTTTATCCCCAAAAACTTTACCCTGGGATGGAACTGGACTACCTTAGAAAGTATATTGTGCAAGTCATGGTCTTCCAATCTTTTATATAGCTTTTGTTTTAGCCATTAAATAACTGTGTTGAAACCACCACTGGATTGCTTGAGTTAGTTTCCAGTGAATAGTTCTTGTACAGAAAAAACTCATACAACGCCTCAGAACTTTCCATCTCTCCCTTTCACAAAATTCTCTCATTTTAGTTCCAATAGGAACTGACAAAATCTAAGATTTTAGTTTTGAGAAAGTATATTAGAAATTTTCCTGTAATAAATACTTCACAAATACCTGCATGATGAAAAGTTGCTAATCATTAAAAAAAGTTAAAGAAAAAAATTAAGTAGTGCACAGGCCATCTGAGTAGTAGGGATACTAATGATGTATTTCACTTGTAATTTTTTTACCTAAAGCAGAAATTCCAGACAGAATAAACCGAGCAGAAAATTTATTTATAGCAGAAATAAACTGAGTCTATCCCTAGAAACCAAAATACACTTAGAATTCTTAATCTTTTCGAAGCCTACTGATAAACTGATAGAGGCACTACCAGCTCAAAAAAAAAGACTACAGTGTCCCCTAAAAATATCACCTCAACATGCTCCACAAGTGGCTGCTTCTATATAAGCTATTTCCATTTTTCTCCTACACAAGGACAATGGCATGTTGCAGCATTCCTTGCCTCCACATCCCTTTCATATTTCACTTGAAAGCCTCACATGCTAAAACAAGTGAGACTGTGGAACCTTTAATATGAAAACCACACAAAACATAGGATTTATTTTGGTCCACAACTGGTAATCTAAAATTAAGCACCTAGTCTAAGAGAGCTATACAGGTACACTGTCACCCAACAGAGCTGGTGTTGGAATAAAGTGCCTCCCTGGACAAACAGCTTAGGGCTCACACTAAGGAGAGATGATTTTCTTTCTACTTCTGAGATAAAATACAACAAACAGAATGAGCTTGTAATTTTGGGAAAAAAGGGGGGCAAAATATATATTAGTCACTGTTACCATATATCAAACAAATCAGAAAAGTTATAGTTGTATGACCACTAAAACTAGATTTGAACTGTCCTGAACTGGAAGATGTACAAAATTTTTTTATCTTATAAAAAAGAACCAGTAGAAAAAAAGCAGAAAGAGAGTTAAAGAAAATACAGTATTTTGAAAATGTGTTTAAAAGTTACAGGACCTGATGAAATAGTTGCATTATTCTGACAACTATTTTTTTTTCAGTGTTAGTTACATAAATAATGGAATCATTATCTTATAATGCCCTATTATCTAACAATTATTCCAAACCATTTATCTGACACACAGCAATATCAGCTTATACATCATGTTGTTAGCTGATGGTTCTACTTTTAAACATTATTTCTATATTTATTACAAATTACACTTCTACCTTAAAAGTAGTGCATCCACAACTAAATTAAAACAAGAAATACACACACAAAAAAACAGAATAAAAAATTCACTGATGTTCCAAAACCTGAAGGAATCTTTCAACATCATAACTTGTTTCACAATGCCTCCTCTAACAACTAACATTAGGTCTCTCAGAAAAGGAAGCAGACAGTACTCAGCCTCCATCTTTTTCCTTCCTTCTCATTATTTCCGACTTCTTCCTCCTTTACTTTATCCCTGAATGTCTCCTTGACATGATCTGATGAAGAAACTATGTAAAAGCAGTGAGAAATACATTAATTTGCTCTGCAAAGATAAATTACAAAGATAGAGGGGTATACATACCCCAAGGCTCAAAAAAAAACCCAACAAAAAGCCAAACCAAAACCACCATTATTCCTTAAAACTTGCCTGCACCACCTGACACCAAATATTTCTACACAGATTAACACAAACTTTTTATTTGAAAGTATCTTCCCTTTACTGCTATTTATGAAACCTCTCAAATGATGAAAGTTGAATTATATACATACCAGCTACTTATTTTAAGACTGTTCATGAGTGGCTGCTATTAATTTTTTCAAAAAACACTAAAGCAGAAACTCATTTCAAAGAAATATGCATATGCAGCATTTGTAGAAAGAGGGAAAAAAGAGCAGGTCAAACACTTCAGACTGATCAGCCTTGCTAATAACCTTTATGAGAAAATGATCTATAGTAAAACTGCATTGCTGACATAATTTAGAATCCAAAATCAGAGCTGAAGAAATAACAAGTTCTTTGTCGTAAAATGTGAAAAAAAAAGTACTATATACATTAGGTTTGAAGTCTTAAGAGTATCAAGTCATCCAGGTGAAAGAATTAACTTTTCTCAAAAAGAAACAGATAGTTCAAGAGTTCTACCCAGCCCCTAAAAAGGAGGGGGGCGGGGGGAAATCTGTGCAGCTCAAAGCATTCACTATACTGTAGACGAGAAGAGTGCATAGCTCATACACCAGAAATGAAAAGTATTTTTACTTTCCTGGAGGGCTCATAAAAGACCATCCCTCCTCCATCTGGGTGCTGTTACCTGCTTCCTCAGGACATTTGCAAGACTTGGAGCAGTAACCTCATGCAGCCCCCAGGGAAACACAAAGAATATGGAGGGACATGGTAGTTTAATTACTACTCATTAGATAATGAAACCAGGTGAGTGTCACACTGTAAGCACACTGTAGGAAAACATATCCATGGTCTCCTTCAGGCTCAGACATCCAAACAAATCAATTCAGCGACAGCAGCAGTAGTGGGTTACCTGATCCACTGCCCAGCCCATGCGCACACTCCATCCACAGTTACCTGGGTTACCTTATCAACAAGGAACCAGGACTTTGGCCCAGGGCAGCATTAACTACTTGGAAATTTAGGACATAGCGACTCTGCCTGATTGTGTCTGCTAATGAAATATCCCATAGCACTCCAAAACACAGGTATCCTAATCTCATCACCTCTATTCTGCAACTTCAGTTTTTCTAGGGAGAAGGTAAGTGGAAAGGAAGGATGAATCTATGAAAAATGTCTCAGGTTTGTATTAATTTACTTTTCAAGGCTGCCAATGTCTTTAAACATCTCAGAGGTTCCTCAACAAAAAGGTTCAACTTTCTTGCTAATGTCTCCTAAAAGGTTCTTAAATTCATAACAAACAACTACCCTAAGAGAACACTGCAGGATTTCTAAAATGCTGAGCCTCCATAACAGCCAAACCATCCATTATATCCTAGCTTTCTTCTCATCAGTAAGATGTGACAGCATGTTGAACTTGCCAAATGAGCAGGAAAACCTACAAACACTAAACTGTCTTGTAAAAACAAAGACCAGCCAAAGAAGGAGGCAAGTAATGGGCTTCTCTCTCGTTCCTTCTCTATTGCCATTTCATCAGTCTGTAAATGCACAGAGTACCTCCTCTCCCCTCCCCTCTGGCTATGCAAGCGCTGTCTAGCAGCCTCTGCTAGCGTGGAAAACAAGAAACAAGCCATGGACTCTTTCAGATCCTCCACACAGCATTCCCACACGGAGAACTCAAGCTTCACAAGAAGTCCAACCACTAGGAGCAACGATAAAAACCAGCAATAAATAAATATGCAAGAATTAATTCCCTTTCCGTGTTTTTCAAGAACATGTATATTCTCATGTCTGTATGGCATAAATACACATTGCAATTCTTCTACAGAGCAGATTAGGCCAGTTTAACAGTTCAAACACTCAATATTATAATTATTTCTTTTTTAAAAATCTTATATATTCATTTTCAAAGAACCTTGAAAGGAACTGGCAGCTAATAGGATAGACAGCACTGTTTCATAACAGCTTGCAAAAAAATTCAGTCTATTTTTAGATAGGTGAAAAGAATGTGGTTATTTAAAAAAAAACCCTCCTATGAAATAAAGATGTTTTCATTTATAACTGACCATGCAGCTGATATGTCAAACCAATCTCCAGGTGAACAGTACCATATATTTAAATCCTCAAAACAAATCTGTGTGCATATACAACAGCCACATTTTAATCTTTATTGTGTGATAATACATCATGTTGTTAAAAAAAAAAATCTTACTTTTTAATGAATGACATTCAAATGAATCTCAGATAAATCCATCTTTTTCTAATTGTGTTATGATCCTTTAAAGGGACCTCTTCATCTAGGACTACCATTAGTTCAACCATGAGCATGTTCTGCTCAAAACCAGACGGATCAGATGTCGGGTGCTGCATAACATTCATTTTGATACAATAAATATCTGTATTATATACCAAATTCCCACACAGCAATGCCAATGCAAGTCTTTCCAAAAATCAAGTTAACACCTGTTTCCTTTACTATTTTCACTCCATCATCCTCCCTGTTACCACCACCATTTTATGAGTCTTGTATTTAAAAATTTTAGGCATAAGAGTGGGATAAAGGTTAACAAATAAACACTTGCATTTTCTCTCCTCATTCTTAATTTTGAACAAGTAAATACTAAAATTTCTGTCAAAGCTCTTCTTATATTTCTCCATTTTGGAAAGGTGACTTAACATCCCATTCCCCCCCACCATTTTCTGTATCTCTTATTGCTGGTATTTTGTTATAACCACAGCTGGTGAAAGGCAATGCAGTTTCCTTCTACATATCATACATAAATATACTTATAAATCAAATTAAATTGTTCATTTTGGTTTTCCAAACCACCCGTGCCACACAGCACTCGTTCATTTTGAAAGATGTCTTTTAGCCTGTTTCCTTAAGATAGCATTCAATGCCTTATCATGTCTCTCTATACTGAGCCATTCAATAAAATAAACTTCAGATCATCATTTCAGCCTAACACAGTTTGAGAGCTTAAAATTAATAGTATTTTTTTGCCAACGTCCAATATTAAAATGGTGAAATAGAACATTCAGAGGGTCTTTTGCATATAGCCAAAATGTTTATTGTAAATAATGAAGGGGAAATGGTATTATGTTTCTCTAGACTGAAGCAGTTTCAAAACCAAAAATGCCCTAAAATGCAGCTGCAAGCAAAACAGAAGTGAGCAGGGCTGGTTTATTTAAAATCAACAAAATAATCACCAGGAGGCTATTTCACGTCAGAAGACTTAAATGTACATTTAGTACCTTGGAGTATTTCCCTAAAAATGAAACAGCTACTTGAAATAGCACTAATCTGATTGACAGATAAAATAATTGCTTTAAAACCACTTCTGAGTCATTTTGTCCTTACCTGCAGGCATGAACCATTACTGCATGCAGCGACTGCTCCATTTCCTAGCACAGACTTGAACAGGGATCACATCTATCTTACAGAATGTGACTAATAGGGGGATTTGCGATTCCTGAGCTACTTTCCAAAGGACACTCCCTTTTCCACACAACAGGACACGAAACGCTTCGCCAAGTTCTATTTGCTACCGATGTGAAGGGGCAGGAGCGCGGGGAGCGCGGCGGAACGGCGGGGTCCGTGCGATGCCGCTCGCGTGACAGGCGCGGGCGCGGGGGCTGCACCAGCCAGCCCCGCCAAGATCCGCATGCTGCAGCCCGCCGGGCTCCGGGGCACAGCCTGGCACCCGCAACCCTCGGCCAAAACGCACAAAGCTCGACCAGAAGGACAGGCTGGGTGGGCACGGTGCGAGATCCAGCATGCAGCACGCGGACAATGCCAGCAGCCCCGCGGAGGCAGAGGGAGAAGCCCCGCGTTCATGCGGACGGGGATGCGGCCGTACCTTTCTGGAGAGGACGACTTCTCAGAGTTAACTGACATCAGCAGCTCAGTCTTCTGCTTGATTTCTGGAAAAATCAGAANGGGGGGCGCCGCTCCGCGCCCGAGCCCGCGGGGGCATCGCGGGGGCCGCGCCACCGCTGCCGCCGGCGGGGGGGACGCGGGGGGTACCCGCCGAGGGAAAAAACGCCGAAACGAAGGATTCCCGGCACGGATCGTCTTCCCGGGTACCTTGCTAAGAGGTAGCGCACACCCGCGAAAGCCTCCAGATCAAAAGCCCTGAAAAATATGGCTCTTTGAATCATTTTTGTCACAAAAAACGAGGTATTAAATCACTACTTTCACACACGGGTGAGAAACCAGACGTGGAAAATGCTAGGCACACCTGGATTTTGGTTTTTAGTGGTCTGCCTCTAATGTCCCCCAAATACACTTTGAAAACTAATGTTTCATTTTTCTTTTTTTGTTTTTTTTTAAACACCTAGTAATTCACCCAGAGGGTGGCTGGGCACTGGAACAGGCTCCCCAGGACAGCG
>VXBC01001532.1:305427-347680 GCA_013399945.1 Ploceus nigricollis | reverse complement strand
CTGCCCTCGCCTTCCGGAGGTCTCGCTTCCCTGCGCCCTTTTGTCCGCCGGAGGCCCGGGACGCGGCGCTGTGCGAGGCCGCCCAGCCGCGCTCGGANCAAAAAACGAGGTATTAAATCACTACTTTCACACACGGGTGAGAAACCAGACGTGGAAAATGCTAGGCACACCTGGATTTTGGTTTTTAGTGGTCTGCCTCTAATGTCCCCCAAATACACTTTGAAAACTAATGTTTCATTTTCCTTTTTTTGTTTTTTTTTTAAACACCTAGTAATTCACCCAGAGCGTGGCTGGGCACTGGAACAGGCTCCCCAGGACAGCGGTCACAGCACCAGCCTGACAGAGTTCAATAAATGTTTGGACAGTGCTCTCAGGCACATGGGGTGACTCTTGGGAATGGTGCTGTGCAAGGCTGGGAGCTGGGCTTCATGATCCTGGTGGGTTCCTTCCACCTCAGCAAGTTCTGTGATTCTGTGATCACCAGTCCCGCACTTGTAAGGCCTGGGCTGGCACCTCGTTCCAAAATGCTGGCAGCGCACCCCGGCAGGGACACCCAGCGTGCCATCACCAAGGGGACATGCGCTCTACCACTCGCTTCACAAGATCCTGTCGAAGCAGAACAGAGACTGCTGAAAAGTGAATTCACCAGGTGCTCTGGAGTCAAGGTTTGTGACCAAAAAAACCTGAAAGAACAAAGTCAGGGATGTGAGCCTCATTTTAAGACCACATCCTCACCAGAAACCGTAGTGCCACCTATGGTAATACTGGTAAGACCTGAGCAACACAATGTCCACTTGTTAACAGCCACCGTACACCTGAACTGTTTGGGATTAACCATTCCACAATGGAAGACCTTCAACCTGACTTTTCTTCCTCTCTTCATACATATCTCAGGTACTAAGCCACAGAAATTTCTGAAAACAGAAGAAGAAAAGGTGGGTAACTAGATTTATTAGATTTTTTTTCAACCACATATTTTACAAAAATATTATTTCTATCTGAATGAGTTTAATCACTCTCATGTTCTGGTGGAAGGCTTGCAAGCTATCAAGTGATCATCACCTTTTTAAGCATATGCCACTTGCTCTTCCCAAAACATACTGATCAGAGGAACCTCCAAGAAGTACCTCAGTTCTCACACCCAAAGTAGATGCTTCTCAGACCTTTGAAAACATGTCTGTGAAATGTCAGTATGTTCACAACTGGCTCCACTACATGACTGCAAGTACCATAAAAACCTTCTTTTACCATTGTCCATCCCAGGCAGCAAATGTCCTACAGTCACAGCTACCAGGATACTTCTCTGCACACCCAGACACACATCCCAATGCAGGAATGAACTAAAGTTCATTTCCCTACCACAGATCCTTGGCTGACTATAAATATGGTCCTTAACTTCAAAGTCCAACAAATTTTTAATTCCTTCTGAAGATGCTTAAAAATGAAAATTGATTACATAAATAGATATTAACAAGGCAGGATTTTATAGCAAAACAAAATCCACAGAGTTTGGAACGAAGTGTTCAAATTATTTATTCCATAACTAAGCCTCCACATAGGCTTTGCAATGGATGTCTAGAGATTATTATACTAAGACTTTATTGCTAACAGTACACTACAAGATGTTAAAAACAAATCCAAGATATAAGTTACTTCACCGCAAACTTTGAGTCCCTGGATTCTCTACAAGATGCACAGACATTGCTCCACTATGGTATTAAAGCACAAAATTTAATTTTACGCTTAGTAAATTTTGGTTACGCTTAGTAACCAAGTGACAACAAAGACTTTTTTAATATAGCTGCAAGAAGAATTTAAACAAAATGAGACCTCACAGGAAAAAAAAAATTCTGATGCTCTAATGAGCATTCTACTCCACAATTAGATAACACTTTCATCACAAGGTTTTGGTGTTTTTTTTCCCCATTTGTCTTCTGTCAATTTGAAATACTTTGTTTTTTGGGATTTACCAATCTTCTGTCTCTGCTACCTGAGATTTTTGCAAGTGGACCCCTTTTATTCGTTTTTAAAAGCAAATCTGTACCTTTACACATCCATACAGTACCAGCAAACTTAGGCTGATACCATCACCTTCACTCCTCATACAAAACTGATTGTGGAAATATCACCAAAATAAGATGCATGAGTTTTACACTAAGTGCCTTTAGGCCATAAGAGAATAATGGCTGCAGAAACAGCAATGTTCTCATTTGTTTGTTTTGATTATTTATAAATTACATATCCAGAATTCTGGGATCATTTACAGAATTTATTAGAACTTAGAAATTGCATCCCAAGTCCAAATAACATATCAGAAAAATCCCTTCACACTGCAGTCACCATAGTACCACTCTACCAGCCTTTGCGTCCAGAAGAATGCAAATTACAGCAGTATTTGTTAAACTCAAAGTAACAGAAAAGAGAGGAAAAGGCAAAGTTTTACAATTGAACCGCTCTTCCTGGAGGATTCTTGGTTCGAGACCCTCCAACCTAACACAAAACTAACAGCTCCACTTTCAGTTTACCTCAAGTACAGTGCCACAAAGGCAAATGCTGGGCTGTTCAGGACCTACACCCCTTACAGATTCAAGGAACCACACGTTTAATGGGTTTCATGAGTAGATTCAATAACTGTAACGATCAGCACCCAGAGGTACAGTGAACCTCTGCTTAGTGAGCAAGCATTTACATCCTGACTGAAGAGTTTTGGGTTGTCCTAATTTCTGAGGCCACAAAAAAGATAGCACTCCACATAGAACCACATCCAGAACAGACCATTACACTGACTGAATAAAAGTTGAAGATGAATGAAAATTAGAGCTTGCACATCTCAAAGCAGCAGTTAATGCAGTAATTTTTTTCAGCTACAAAATAACAATAAATTCAGATATGGGGTAGTATCGTTGTCACCAACTCCTCAGTCATCCCATGCACTTCATCAACCCACTTTGAGTAATTTTGCACAGTGTACAGATCAAGTGGCAGACAACTGGCTCTCAGCCAACGCCTGAGAGAAGCAGATACACTAAGTCTCTAAAGCCATACTATTCAAGCTGTGATTGAACGAAAACAAAAACCAGAAAGGCTCTACACTGCCCAAAATGGCTTCCTAATCATCATGATTGTTATTTTTTCAAACCAAAGCAAAGACAAAACTAACCATATTTTTTTTTTAGCCTAGATGTTTGCCTCCTCTGATACATTCAAGTGGAGATTGTGTTAGATTAGAGAAAAAGGCATCAGATGAAGTTAAAGCAAGAAGGCATTTGCTATGCCAAAAAATAAAAAGACCAGAGGCTTGGAAAAATGGAGAAGAGAGTCCTAGAAAGAGATGCTGGCAGTTTCTAAACTCACAGGGCATTTGTCAGAAAGCATCATACCAAAAGCTCCAAGCAACCTGAAGTTTCCATATCAAATCTAGAACAAAACAGCTCAGAAATTATAAGGGAAGAAACTCTCCACACAGGATGAAGAAGAGAAATTCTGTTATTTCAGCAGTGTGAAAGAAGAACAAAAAAAAACTTGATGTGGGAACTAGGGATCTCTGGAAAAAAGAAGAGGGGAGCAGAATTAGCCTGGAGTTTTGTTTATTTGTTCTATCAATTAAAAAAAAAACCACACAAGAGCCCTCCACAATAAAAGAAAATAAAAAATCCTAGCTGCTGTTTAAGCACAGATGGAAAAGTGTGGACAAGGTATATGGCACTGCACAAACTGTTCCCTGTGACATACGGGTAGATATCAGAGTCACCACGATTTCAAAGTCAACTGACAGAAGTCACTGTTTCACTAAAAATTTAATCATGTCTACCGCAAACAGATTATCTCAACGGTCTACAACATGTTCCTCAGTCAAGATTAAAATATCTTACTGACAGTGTATGTATTAAATTTATCCAGGGCAGAGATCCACTGTTGCAGAACTCAACTAATACAGCTTCCACCACCCCCGTGCCTTTTGGGAGCAAAGGAAGAGACAAAGTAGCATGTAAACATAAGTACCTTCAATTTTTTGCAATGTAAACCTTGCCATACACGTTTCCATACATCCTTTTTAAAATAAATACTATACTAAACAGATGCAAGAAAAATATACTTCAGTTTTAATTAATAAGTAGGCTTGTCCACACATTTTGTTAGTCTAATCAGATCATAAACTAGCAGGTTTAGCGCTTTTCTTCCATTTTCTGTGTGGTGTATATGTTAGGACACAAGCTTGAGGTGCTTTTCACCTTTCTTCTACACTGTCTTTAAACATGTACTTCCTTATCAATATCCATCCTAGTCTATTCTCCACTGAATTTTCCATCCTTACATGACAGCTACAGCTGCTTGGATCTTACAATTTGCCTATAAAACCCTCATCCTGCTGCAAGGTGGCTACTTCCAGTGATACTGTTGAAAGAAATAGTCCTGCTTCCCAAATGAAGACAGATCTGAAACTATTAAACAAATCAAATTAATCAAACTGACTGTTCTAAGTAATTTTTCAGCCTTGAAGTCATGAAGTGCACTAGGAACTCTGGTATCAGTAATATGATTTTACGTGGCCAGATCTGTTTTGAGCTTTGGATAATTGTTGTACATGCGAAAGTGACATGCAAAACAGCACAAAAGGCAAATTTAAAGTCTCCTGATGAGGCACTGGACCCCAGACAAAATGAGACAGCTTTGCACACAACTTGAGAGGTTCACTGCTTTATATGTTTTAGATCATGTACTTTATTAAAATAAATAGTTCTAAAAGACTGCTAGAATCACAGGCCGTGTGATTAAAATGGGTTTCAAAATGGCACAAACACAGAGCAAGCCTAAATTTGATAAGCATATGAATACTAAATGGGGTAGTATTGAAGCATAAAGAGTATAACTGCCCTAAAATAAAATCTTCTTCCAGATGTTACTAAGCTTTTGAAGTGAGGAAAAAAAATAGTAGCTTTATGGACTTCTTCAGGTCTCTCATGCATAACATTCACATCAATACTGATACACAAGCCAGCAACTGCCTCACTGAAGAATAAGTGACAGAAAAACTAGCTGTTTGCAATCTCCTCTTGAGGAGATTACATTAATATTCTTAGTATTATTCCTCTTCAATATGTTAAATAATATTTCTGCTCAGAGCATGAGGAAATTAGAACTTTTAAGATTATGCCATACTTGTAATAATAAAATCACCTTTTTAAGAAACTGTTTACTCCCAAATGATAAAAAGCCAACTCTCTCCTTTCCTAAAAACATGTATTAGAAAAAATCAGTAATATTGGAATGCACTTTAAAATTTAAACATCTTTGTAAAAGTCATGTTTTAGTTACTGCTCTGAATGCAAAGCATGTTTTGAAAAAAACACTTCCTTGTCCCATACACAAGTTCTAGGGACCAGATAATAGATACAAAGGAAAGTTTTTTCTATACACTGCACAAGTTCAACTACATCTGGGTCCCACTCATGCTCAGCTTGGCAGACAATATCTAGGAGTCAAGACCTAATGACAGGAAAAAAAAATTTTTTTTTCAGTCTTTCATTTTCTCTTGCATAAAGGGGAAGATGGATTTACTCAGTATCTACAGGTACATTCAATGGACTTCATGTTAATAGCACTGACTCTTTTGAGGTTTCTGAGAAACTATATGTTGACTCTGATCTTCTCCTAGTGATCTTAGAGCCACTACCTTTTACATTTCTGATATACTTAAAACTACTGGAACCATATGCTCAGGTACTTTCAAAGAACATATTCACGGTATTCATATTCACTGTTGTCCTTCTAAACAGTTTTCCACATGTGAGCTGCGGTTGAAAAATAATACTTCCACAAAATATTCTGAGGAAAATATGTCTTCCTTTAAAATGGCTGCTAGTCCCAGTTAGTACCCAAAAGTTAAGTCTAGCCTAATTCTTAAAGACAGACATCCTACAGAAATAGAGGCCAAAGCTGCTCTGAAAGACAGTATATACCTTAAATGGTAGTTGTTGCCTCATTTTTGCAGAAGAAACTGGAAGACTATTTGTTGAAAACTTACAGAACAATGGTATTTCATTCAAGAAAAATAGCAACACCTACAACAGTACTATCATTTTACAACTTCATTTCACTGAATCTTCACCATGAGGAGGACACTGAAAAACACAGGATACAGAAAGGAGTGAAATGTGGTAGGAAGCAAGCACACACTGCAGATCACAAGAGTGAAAACAAGCTTGAGAACATCCACCATACAGTCATGTTTCTTGACTTCTCCAAGTCAAGAAACATGACTGTATGGTGGATACATATATCTTGTTTCTGCTTCTTTCTGCTTCTCCAAAAAGGAAAAAAAGAACCCAAAATGCACAGATGAATTTGCCTTTTAGTTGTTTAAATAATTAGTTTCCAAATATATAAATATACATAATTCATGTAAGTTACACCTCTGAAGAATTTTTAATGCAGTCAGATTATATATTAATAATTTTGAAGGAAGTTTGTAGATAAATTTGAGGAAGCATTAGATATTTAAGAAAGAAAGCATTACTATATGCTACAATTACCCAAAAAATGGCCCATTATGAACATAGGGAAGCAGAATTACCTATGTTTAACTAGTTAAACATAACTATTAATCTGAATTTCTTTTAGTCAGCCACATAACTAAGCCTGGTTGACATAATCTGGAATTTGATCTATTGCCAGACTGTAATATTACCTAATAAATGCTTACTGAAACACAAAGGTGACAATAAGAATTCTTCATTCTCATAGCTCTGCTGGGTCTGGCAGCATTTGCTGTACCAGATGTATGCCCAGCACCACACTGCTTTTCCCTCCCTCCTTCCACCTCAGGCCAATAAACAACTTTGACCAAAGTTTCTTTGAAAATCTGTGCTTTTACAACAAGCCATTCTGCAAATAAAAAAAAATTTCTTCATTTTGTATAACTACTTGTCAGATTAAATACCAGGAAGCACACCAAAGAAAGCACTATTCACCCCAAATATATCTGTGCTTGTCATTTCCTAATTATTGATGTATTGAACTTTATCATTTATACGTATTTAAGGTTTATGAGACAGTTTTGTTTGGAGGGGACAGGGACAGAGTTTAGAACATTTCCTAGAGCTGCCAGAAAACAGAAAGCTTATTCTTACAAGTTTATTAATTTTAGGGGAAAAAGAACAAACAACCCAACCCAAAATATTCTATGTTAAAGCATATCCTTTGTCCTTTTAAAATCAGCTGTCAACTGCTTCCTATTACTAGGCAAAAAACCGTATTTCCATATGTAAATAGTTGGACACAAGGTAGCTAGAGACAGAGTGAACTAAAAACTTATTACTCAGTTAGATAAAACACAGTAAGTCATTTGCTGTATTTTCCAAACCTTGTCTAGAGGCAAGTGTTTTGCCGAGCAGACATGGACAGCTTTTCTGCTGAAGCTGAAAAAAATTCAACTTCCAGCAAAATAATGAGTGTTAGACACCCTCAAACTACATAATTTCTACTATCTTCACTATCTTAACTCAATGGACAGAGTGAACAATTTCTGATTTCTAATCCAAAATATTTCTACTTTATTCCCTTTATATTCTCGAGTACAATTATTACTGTGCTAGGATCCTTCTGATAATAGCATTTTCTTTCAGGTATATAATTTGCCTAAATGTCTTAAGTGCTGCTCAAATTTTCAACTACTATTATTTTTCCATCATTTGTTATTACATGCTTTTATTTTTTTTTCAAAATTCAAGAAAAAAAAATTGCTCTAATGTAGCAGAATGACAATTCCAGTTTTAAAGGAAAAACAGGTTTCTATTCATCCAAACTGAGTCAAGCATATGTTACCTTATAAAGACTAAAGCAATGACTCATAAAATCTTGCACACACTGATTCCTCCCTCTCCTAGGAGATGAAGCTACATGATTTACCCAAAAGGATTAAATGAGGTCACAGTTATTGAATACATGTTATAACCTTAAACTTCAGGTTATAATTTCTTCTTATTTTCCAGAATCATTCACTGTTCTAAAAAGCCTTATATTTTTACTTTTCCTTACAAAATTTACAGATAAAAATCCTTACAGCAGAAATACTTTTAAATTGAGATATTTAGCACATTTGCTGTATGCTTTCCAATATGTTTTTATATTGTGATTATTATCACAGTATCTACACAACTGATTTTTTTTATTCTTGCAAGGTTTTTGACATTACTTATCCAGCGGATCATCAGGTTCTTATACTCCTTGAATTTTCAGATGCAAAGACATTCTCAGCCCTGTTCCTCTAGGACATAAGAAGGACTTGTTTCACCTTTTCCTGGGCTCATAAGAGTACAAGCAGTTCTCAGAAAAGGTCCATCAAAAAAAGCACATCCTCCCAAGCACAAAGCAAGCCAAAAATCTTTCCACTTTAGCATTGATTTGTGGCCCACTGGGACATGGGCCCACATGGTGATCAGCTTGCGCAAAGTCTAAGCCTTGAGCAACATTGGACAGGTTACAGAGCTGTCTCTGTCAAACTTCACATAAGATGTTCCATATTGCTTATAATAGAGACAAGGGACAGAATAGGGAAATAAAGTGTTTTGCACGAAGGAACAAGAGCAAAAGGAGCATCCTCAGCAGCCATTAAAAGTGCCAAAACCAAGATACTGATGCCAGCTGTACCATGCCACACTCACCAAATAACATCATATACTCCTGGCTTTACCTCTAGTTCCTACATTTAGACACAGTACAACTCCTGTGTAAATAAGCCTGACCATGTCCACTCAGCAGTACTGGCTCGAACCATCACCCTTGAATGAAATAGGAAGGATTTGGCTCACAGCAACTTTCCCAATATTAAACAAACCTCAAAATTCTCTATCTGAGCAGTCCGCCATCCTTCAAGTATGCTCTTTGCAGCTTGTTTCTTGTTGAAAAGACAACTGAAGGGCCATTGCAAACTCTGAAATCCTCCTTGAGCCTGCCAGAGCAACATCAATGACTGCAAGGAAAAGGCTTTCGATCTGTGGCACCTGCACACACGTTTGCTATCTCTGAGGTAAAGCACACAACTGGCAGAAGAAACTTAACGTGAAAGCACCACCACTTTCCAGCCACTGGAGATGCACGTGTGCTGACTGCAACCATCCCTGCCTCTCGCATGTGGATGTGCCCTCCTGCTGCCATCACCACCACTGACAGCAAGAAAACCCCGAGCCACTGCACGGAAGGAAATCTCTGTCTACTGTAACACACACCCCCAGTAACAGATAAAGCTGCAATGATCACACCTGGGAACAAAGGCGATTCTCTGTTAACACAGCATCATTTTATTACCTTAGATTTTTTTAGTTAAATAAATGGATCTGTTTTTAAATTACATCTTGATCGAGTTTAATATTTTAGAAACAGTATCATCAGTAAAGCTGTAACACAGAAAAATTAAATTTCAGAATTATTAGTGGAAATAAAATTGTAATGAGATAAAATTGTAACGATGACAAATTTTAAATACGCATGCAGTGCCCACAAAAGGAGGGACGATCTAATTATATTTCAAGTGTTTTTTTCACATATATCATTTTCACTCTTTAATTGCCAGTGCTGTGGATTAACATAACAACATGAAAATACCGGGGATTTTTCTGCTGGGCTACTCCGTGGTGCAATGGACATAGCAGTAACACAGGAAAGTATTTCCTTAAAGAAAAACCCAACATGGATAACTTGGCACTCAGCCAGCTGACACTTCCCGTTTTGTAAGGAACGGAAATACCTTTAATTCTTCAGATGCCTGTCTTTGTAAAGTCTGAATGTAATTACCACATAATACATATACGTACTGAATATCTATAATTGGAAATATTGAAAAGGACATATTACATTCAAAAAAAAAAGGAAAGAGAAAATATGAGGTGTTTCCAGGTAAGGGAATGCTATGAAAGCCTTCTAGTCCTGAAGGACTTCTATTCAGAATGTTTTTAATTTTATAGCTAAAACATACAACATGCATGCAACTACATGTCAAAATATCCCCTTGCTTTGTTTTTGCTCTGTTCTTCAAAGAAACTGGATGATTTAAAGAAAAAAACAAACATTATACATATGCAAAAACAATAAATTACTGAAGTGGAATCTGGAGAAATATCTATAAATTTTTGCTGCAAGATAAGAGAAAAGGAAGAAGACGTTTTTTAAAATCTGATCAGAAGAAAATTCTGGCTACTAAGGACAAAATATTTTTATAGGAAAGAACAGAGTTGAAAGCAACCCCAATAAGGGAGGTATTTATATAAAACAGAGGTTTGTCCAGACCTGATGAGATCTGATCCTGCAATTAGTAAAGCTATTTAGATCTGTGCTGCTTGCCTTTTTTTCCTGTTGTTCATTAATGTCTCATCTACTTTGTATCATAATCAGCCATTGCTGATGTAAAATTACAAGTGTTCTTGGCTGGCCTGCAAAACTACCTCTTAAACATTAAGACTTTCAAGGCTGTTTTTTTTAGCTCTACTTTTTTTCTTTTCACACCCTCTCCTCTTCTCCATCTGACTTCCCCGTCACTTATTCAGCAATCATATGAGAAACCTGCTATTGTCTTGCCTAAAAGCTGGCTACAAATAGTTTCTTCTGTAGTGAAGACACAGAGATGTAGGTGGCGAGAAATCACCCTCCACTCTGCAAACGTGTGGTGATGTCATGGCCCTCTGGTACCTCCCATCTTCTCCTGGATCGCATGGCGCAGATTTGATCGAGCGATGCTGCTGGAGGTGCAGGACATCAGCCAGCCTGTCCCCAGCCTTCTCCTCCCTGCACTCCTCGTCCCAGCACTGGGGGCTGCTGTGACTGACCCAGCCCATGGCACCACTGCCACATGCCCAAACCCAGCTGATGGCATCTTCAAACCAGGAACTCAGGACTTCTACACGTGCCGGTCTTTCCCTGCATCCATGAGGCAGAGACTTCACTGTTGGCAAGACAGGTTTTCAACAACACAGTCCTAAGTTTGGCACCTGTTAGAGCAACACTTAAACAATATACAAGGCTGTACAGGCTGCCAACAGTGTCAGTTACGTCTTTCATAAAAACAAAACCCTACTGAACTAAAAGAAACTGGTTTTGAAACTGACCAATGCAGATAATCACAAAGACATCAAAAGGAAAAAGAAAATGGGAAGACAGCCTGGCAGATAAGGCTCTACCTACTATTTTAGGTTTTGCTGAGGACTCAGAGCAAGGGGGCATCCTTAGAGCATTTCCCTTTATATAAACACAGGCAAACAAACTGAAAACCTTGTTGAATAAAATAAAAGACCTGATGAAAGAGCATGAAAAGTTGTACTATCTGAATTCTCTTCCAGTTTCACTATCCTATTCATCAATCCTTAAAGTATCTAAGTTTACAGTCACAGAAGATACATACTTGAAAATCAGATTAATCATGTTTCAACAGGACTGGCAAGTCTAGCCCAGACAAAACTCACCAATGATCATCCTGGCTCCCATACAAGGAAGGAAACACACTTCAAAGATTATATATTTCTAAGTGCCACTACTACTTCACCCTACCTATGGGAAACATAGAATGTGACTACATTTATATAATCTTTACTTGCTCCTGGTATTTAACACCCATAATGAGAAACTATGAATAAGCATCACAAGAAGAGACCATCTAACAAATTGATTCTAAATGTGATTTTCCTAAGTTATGAGAATCACCAATATAGCTTCAAATGTTAATTAGTAACTACATGAAGGAAAAGAAATTTAAGAGTACAGAGACTGTTGGGAAAATCGGCAGAAATCACTGAGAGCAGAAAAAAATGAAGCAACAGAAAAATACAGCAAAATTTCTGGAAGAAAGAGAAGGAACATTGACAGAGAAAAGGTATGTTGCCAAGGCAAAAATAGACAGCTGAAGACAGTAGACAAAGAAGGGTGAGAAAGCTCAGGAGAGTGTAGGAAGAAAACCAAACTGAAAAAAATGAGGACTATAACTTGCAAGGGAGAATACTAAATGCAGCAAATGTGTTCAAGTGAGCTGATGTGATGTTGTTAGGGAGAAGGACAACAAGAGCATTTTGAACATTTTAGGGAAGACTGATGTGTGCTTTTCTATGCAGTGTCTACAGGATACCCCAGAATATCCACTGGAAAATAACACTTGCTTTCCACCCAAAAGAACAACAGTAAGGACATTACTACTCTCCCCCCACGGCTGCACTGCTGCTTCTACTCAAACAAGCAACTACGCAATGGCAAGAGCAGCTGAGGAAATGGCAGATCTACAAGTTGCACCCATCACCTTACATTTAAAACCATGTTTCGGAGATTTCTATACACTGGAAAATGTGGTATCTTGAGTACAATTTAACCTGACTTTAAGAGAGTATAAAGTGTATATAGAGAACCTGCAGCATCTATTTTTTCTTGTTAGAAAT
Organism: Ploceus nigricollis; assembly: GCA_013399945.1. Classification (NCBI taxonomy): domain Eukaryota; kingdom Metazoa; phylum Chordata; class Aves; order Passeriformes; family Ploceidae; genus Ploceus; species Ploceus nigricollis. The sequence goes on along the minus strand of VXBC01001532.1, from coordinate 335,267 downwards.
TCAGCTTTTGACCATTGTGAATAAGGCAGTATAATAACATCATGGAAACAACAAGTAAAACATACATTTAAAAACTGGATCTTCTTCAGAGTTTTGATTAGTTATTCTTCATGCTTATTATATAGAAGACCAGGAAAAAGAGCTTGCTTTTTTTATTTTTTTATGCAACACCCACAAATTGCTATATTAAAGTTGGAAAAACTTCCCATCAAAATGAGTCAGTAAACCATTCCTCCAACAAGAATAAAAAGAAGGCCAAGACTTAACATTGCCCTGGTTTATTTTTACTTAGAAATATCATTAGGAAAAATGATTGAAAGTGATAAAATATTCAGACTTTATCCCTCTAGGATAATTATTACAATTATTTCATCCCTCTGTTAATATGCTTGAGAAAGCACATAAGGGAACTAGATAAGAAAGAAAAGGCCACGTCCAGAAGAAGTGTAAATTAAATTATTTTACGTTAAGCTTGTCTATGTCCAACAGTCCTCTTAAAAATCTAGCTGGAACAGTTGTAAAAGCTACTAAACTCAGCATTTGTAGGTGTATAAATCCCTAGCATACTGTCAAGATCATTGAGGATATCAGCATTATTTTTAAGAGGGAAAAAATGGCTTTCCTACAATTCTACTTGTTCCACTGACTGAACAGGCACAACAACAGTTCTCAGCCACTAACTTTTAGACAGATTAAACAAATTCTTCCTATCAGTGTCTTCATCTGAGTTACCAAGCTCCTTTTACCATAGGCAGAGAAATTGCCTATGTTGAGAGTTCAACTCATTACTTGGTTAATCTAATCCCAAATAGGTTGAATCCCCCCCAAGTGCCAGCATCTCCCCACCAGCAATGAAGAAGTCTGTGTAACCAGATAGAATGTGGATGCCTACACTGAAGACAGCCACATGAGATCAAGTGAATCCCACTTTTACTGTACAGATTCAGGTAGTTATATCAATTCATATAATCTTCACCCATTTGGTTACCAATTTCTGCTGTCATTTAACGTGGGATTAAAATATCACTTATAACCTATCTTTGTGTATTAATGACACCAAATCACCTTCCTTCTATAAGGTATAAATAGGGAAAGAAAGCTATGGTTTGGATGGTTTTTTAGTTTGTTGAACAGAGTCACTCAGCTGTTCAGTTTTTTTAATTGCTGTTATTCATTGCAATCCACACATGATAAACTTTAGAAGAAGTACTAATATACCTCCAGTAGCACATAAATCCCCTTACACAGACATAAGCCATCAATCACATTAACATTTCATCTTCATTGAAAAAGGAAATAACATGGATATGACAAAGTTTGAAAAAACACAAAACTAACTAGGGAGAGTATCACTGGAGAAAAAGTGGAGTGTTTAAAAAAGTTCAAAGAAAATTGTAAGAATACATAGGCATGTTGGCTGAGAAAAATAATTTTTTAAAAGTAGACAGGGAAAAACAAAGAAATTTCTGTTGTGTTTCATTGTTATCATCACTCATATTTATGCAAAGAAATAAAAGGGCTATTTTTTTTAAGTACTATGGCAAGATAAACAAGGAAGTACACAACAGCACAGGGAAATTTAAATACTGATAGAAATGCACTCAGGCTGATAGAGTTAAATGGGATAAATCTAAGCAGATATATTTGTGGATTAAGAGGCACATACAGGACTGTAAGAACATTTTCAGACCTATAATGCCCCTAATCTCTATTCATATGAAATTCCTGGTTACCAAGCCAAATGTTTAAAACCTGTGGTGGGTAGAGTAAAGGCCAATGTAGAGTTATTATTTTTATTTACTGTCCTAGAAAATTTAAAATTTCAGGAGCAATAAATATATTGCTACTGTTGGCAGCACAACAGAATTATCAATGTAGCCATTGTGTTGTTTCCAGAGCATGAGTGCTTCAGAACAGGTATGGCCCCAGTCTGTATTCTGCAGCCAGGGCCAGGCTCTGAAAAACTCTAGATGCTGCCACAGTTACAGCAACCATTATGGACCCTTTTCAACTCAGTTGTGCATGTCTTTATTTTTTTTTAAACTTTGAAGCTAATAGCACACTATCTGTTCACATACAAGCATGTGAATTCCTGACAGAAGACAAAATTTTAGACACACAGCAGGTTCAAGGAACAGAATCCTCATCAGTAAGACTGAAGCATCTTATAATAGGGCACATTTTAGCAAACATCAGTTGAAGAGTGGCTGAACAGAACACTTAAACAGTAGAAGACTTAATCCTGTAACCATTCCATGAACTAAGGTTTCAACAAATCTGCTAACAGGGATGATAGAATAAAATTGAATCTTCCACAGTCCAAGTAACAGGCAAAAGAGAAATAGGTCAATCAACAAAAATCTCATCTTTTGCTGTGTGGCAAAATCTGTCCCAGAGTGCTGACATGTAGTGGTTTTTGTTCTGAATTACACTTTTATAATAAGTGTTTATATTAAAATAAATAATGCAATATTTTAAAATATAAAGATACAGTTAGAATTCAAACCAAGAGTGTGATCATTAAAGTGAAAATATTACCTAAATAATAGCTAGCTTTTATTATTAAACCATGTCACAAAGTATAAATTATTTTACTCTGCCAATTAACCAGCAGTGTCAGACCATTGAAGTATCTTTAAAGAAGCTAATGAGAGGCTGTCTAGCGATGGCACAGGTTGGCTTATGCCTGGCATACTGCCATGCATACAGACTGGCACCAGAGCAGCTTAAATTACCTCTCCATTACACTCCTGACCATAGTATGCACATACTGAGTGTCCAAGCAAGAATAATTGCATGAGATAATCAGAGTTCAAAAACAAACACACACAAAATACAACCATACCCTAACTACTTTCTGTGCATTTCTGGCACAGCACCCACAAAAATTATTTAACTGGAGGATAACTGGATGAGGTTTTTTCCTTCTACTTTTTTTTTTCCTTTTTTGTTTTTTTTGTTGGGTTTTTTTTTTTTTAACTTCTCTGAGACGGGGACATCAGTATTTTGCAAAACAGTCTGAAAGAGCAGAGGGTTCACACAGGTGTGGGATTTTTAGTCACTGCAAGTCATTTAAGTCATTACAAAATACCAGAAATGCCCAACTTGACCATTTGGCCCCACTTGTAGAGGGCTGGTGTATGTGCAGATGGGGCAGAGCCTTTTTTTACCTCCTCCCTCTTGCCCTTGGACAGACACAACAGTCAAATATTCAAGACTGCTGCTAATTTCACAAATTTTACCTTAAGTGTTTCAAATCTCAGAGCCAAGATTTGTCCCTCTTTGCCAGTCAAGGAGGTTTTGGCAATGCTAAAACAGGCACAAGTATGAGACCGAAACGTAACCACACTTCGGGGGTAACTAGCAGAGATAAAATCCTGCATATCATTAGCTGCTAACACATGCCAAAAGCAAACATGTGATCTGCATGTATTTACTCACATGTGGTGTCGTTCATTAATCACAATCCCAGTTTAAGCCCTCTGTCAGGCTTTTACTCATCTTTCCTTACTTCATTGAGAGTATGTAGTCTGGAATCATATCAAGGATTCCTTTTTTTTTTGTCTTGTCCTTAAGAATATTTTTGTATACCAAACAGACTATCTGTGTATTTTAAGCTGTGTGTTAACCTATTAAGATCTGCCCAGAGAGAATGTGCTCAGAGAACACATGTTTTAAACTACTAGTCTCCTTTATATTGTTCATTTTCTCAAATAGCTTTGTTATATGGTGGCATTGTTGTTACTGGCTCAAAAAGCAGCCACTTTCTACTAAAAATGAAAAGAATAAGTAAATTGTTATGTATGAATGAGGAAAACAAACATGATGAATAGCTGTGTTTTCCATTTTTAAACACAAAGCTATGTATCCCACAGGTACCTGAAAATATTGCTCCTGATTAAGTCATATTCACTTCAGTTTGCCTGACCCTGTCAGTCAGTCTGGTGTTTTCCATGTTTGAAGAGCTCACAGCAGGTTTCACCATATGTTTCCAATGCTGAGACAAGAACCATTTCAGTCTTGCTATACCCACAGAGCTAGACTGGCTCTCTAGAAGAGGAGGACATGTTCATCACTGACCTGAGTTCTGTCCTGTAAGACTCATTCTAACAAAGTACAATGAAAACATTCATTAGTTTGGCAGAGAGGAAAAGGGGTTGAAATCAATATTTTATTACAGTCCATGTTTAAATCCCTCTAGTAATCCCTCTTCCTTTGCAGTTTGCTTTACTGTTTAAAAAAAAATCCTTAGTCATCTTTTTCCTGCGGCATTCCTCAGGGCAGACTGATTATAATACTGCCTTCTCTCTCTTTGTAAGCAAAACGCTGTAGAGGACGCTTGGCACTGATGATGCTCTTGAAGCACTGCTTTCCTCTCATCTCAGAGACAGCTGTACTGCATACAGTTCCTCAAAAAACCACAATCATGACCAACAAGTACCAGGATACATTTGTGATTTATTGACACAGCACTGTTAAGTTCATTTGAAATTCAAAATGCCCATTTTTCCAGTAACTATGGAAAGTGTCAACTGCCAGGGAGATCCCAGACATGTTTCCCTTTTGAGGACTATTGTACTGCCTTCCAGTTAAAATCATTTTCTTTTTTCTTTGCACATTAGTAAGAACTTTCTGTACCTTCACAAAGAAATGCTAGGATAAGCGTGTTCCAAATATCTACATTATGGTATCAAAGCCTTTTTGAGATACATTTTCATGCTAAGTCTTTATTTTTATCTCCTACAGCATTACAGCCATGGTGCATTTGTGACAGACTTCAAAACCTACTAAGACTCCAGTTTTTCATATTCTAGCTCCACCACTGCCATCAGATACAATTCACAGCAAACACTGAGGATCTCCTCTACACCAGCCAAAACATCTTGCATAACAATGAAATATTCTTATACAGAGTTTACATTACCCTCAGATAGGGTTAGAACATACTGTTCCATATAAAAACAGAGACAAGACTGCTTCCCTGAACGAAGGGCTTATGGGCTAAGAATACAAGGAGTATACCATGAGGGAAGAGAAGGCAAGCATGGCAAGATAAAAACATTTATAAGTGCATCTACACAAGTAACATTTATCATTAGAGTAATGCAATTGCCAACCAAATCCATCATCTCCTCAACTCCTTATGGATATGATGGCAAGAAATGGCTAAGGAGGTTGAAAAAGATGAGTGCAACAGCTGCAAATGTTCGTGATGAAGGGTATTTATAGGACAGGAACACCACAGGAAGAAGAATGGAGCATTTACAGGAGACAAGGAATGAGTGGGCAAGGTTTACAATGCTGACAGGTATGAAGAGACAGATGATGCAATCAGATTTGCACATGAGGGAGGAACACAGTGGGCAAGTGCAGATAATAGAGAAAAAATAATCTGGCTTAGTTTAGAGCAAATGTTGATGAAGAAACTTTGAATGGATACTTCAGTTAAAATAAGAAATAGAATTCATTGTGTATGCTTCTTGGAAGGACTCAAAGGGATGATCCTGCAGTGATCAAGTTGGTAGATAAGGTATATATATTTCCTTTCTCACATAAATTCTTCTACCTGCTTGAGAAGCTGCCTTTTAGCATATAAATATATTTTACTGCTCCCAGCCTCAATTAAGATGCTTTTCTGCATTTTGTATTTAAAGTCACAGCACAATATCAGGCACTCCAGGGTTTTTGGGGGGCTTGGGGGGGTTTTCTTAATTATTTTAAGAGCTTTCATGATTCCATACTAACTTCACATGGAATGAACCAGCAGTCTAACACAACTTCATCTGCAATATGGTATCTTTAGCAGCACAGTGTTCTTTAACATATGGAATTAATGTTATGCAAAATCTGAAGGGATTGGTAATAATCTTGCTGCAATGCCTCTGACAGCAGGAATGGGAAAATACTATGAATTAAGTGACTGTGTCTTCTAGAACCATGCAGTTTAAACTACCTTCCTGTTACTGGTTTCATGACTTCACTAGATGACAAAACTATACTGATTTCTTAAATAAATGTGCATTTCTTCAAATCTCTACTGAATTCTGTATTCACTTAATTATATGCCTGAATAGTAGGATATCTCAGTATTACTTAACCTTTAAAACAACAGTGCATACGTTTAACACTATGGATATCTGCTTTTTGCCTCTAAGTATGCAGCAGTATAGAGAAACTGCTACCATTCATTTATATTCTAATGTTTGCTTGAATCACACATTTCTGTATCATGAAGTGGGCAACTGCACACTGCCACTGACTGCTAGTAATTATCAACAATGTCACAAGACCAGTCAACATTTCCTTTCTGCAGCTGAACCCAAAACACAAAAGATGCTAAATTATTCAACTAGTTCTCCAAAAGATGATAACAGGTCTCTTTCCCAGATTCTTCAATAACTACAGAGATCAAAGTAGCCTTCACCCACTCCAGCCTTCACTCTGAATCTACTCTAAGAGGGTGCTAAGCATCATTTGAAGGACAAATTTGGCATGCAGAATTTCTAACTTTATGTGGCTTGCCAAATCATGCAGAAGAAAGGTTAAACAACTTTATATCTTTAAAAAACCCAAAAAAATCAAAGGTCATACACCAAATGCTTTTCTAGAAAGAAACATCAGCCAATACATGAAGATCAAAACCTTTTTTGTCTATTGATTGCTTTTATTCTTATTCTTGAGCAGAAAGTCTTAAGTCAAATTATGCTAATTAAATGTAATGATCTCATAGCATTATCCCTGTCAAAAGCACTACCTGCTCACTGAGAAGAGCCCCCAAAGACTTCAAATTGTAACAATCATCAACACATGGATGAGTGTGCAATCATCAGGACAAACCAGTTCAAGGTCCTTGCTTTTCTACCTTCAAGACAATTGATTAAAACAAGTTCAATGAGAACAGATCTAGAAGTGAGAAAAATAACATGACTCAAACCACTGAGTCTTCAGTGCAGCTGTCAGAGATGTCAAAGTCTTAGGGACATCTGCAACATTTATGTCAAAAAGTTTATGTAGATTCTAATGGCTTTATGTTTGCATGTAGTTTGCATACAACCCTGCATCTCAGAAGGTCCTACCTCTTCAGGTAGGACACAGGTCTTAATTGACCAGTGTATTTAATCTATATCCCATTAAAAATAAAGAAGGTAAGTAAAAAGGCAGAAATATAACTTCTGAAACCTAGTGGGACAGGGTTTCACAGGATAATGCTTTAATATTTGTAGATCATCAATCAAAACATGGAAGGCCATATTTAAGGGAATTAATTTTCAAAGCAATACTTCCTGTAATTACCTAAAAATAAATTGACTATTGTATATTTAATCATTCCAGTCAAAGAATACAATAACGTAGAAGAATTGTCATTCTCTCTGAATTAAATATCACAAGCAATCCCCAGACTTGGGTTTGTGCTTGAGGCATTTTTTCCTATGGGAAGGGCATATCTCAAAATTCAGAACTGCTGATACTGATGAGGGAGCTCATTAGTTACCCTGAGTGAGAAATGTCCAACAGGGCTTCAAGAGCCCTCAGCCCATAATTTCTTTCAAGAAGGCAGCACAAGAAAGAATATAAAACCTACTAAGAGGGCAATTTTAGAGAATGCGAAGTATTTTTCTCTGTTGGAGAGCTGGCATATGGTGAGCTATCACAATGTTCACTATTATTTACAGAAAACAATTACAGAGCTTACCATTATCTGAAAGATAAGTTACTAAGCTTACCATTATCTAAAAGATAAGTTACTATATCGGGTTTAGACTTCTGCAAAATGAAATACAGGTATCGGAAAAAAAATGAAACAAAAAAAATACATAATTTTCAATGTTAGAACAAAAACCATATACACAACATGATAGCTTAATGTGTCTCTGCAACCCTGTGTATTGTGCTCTAGGATGACCCTGCTTGGCAGTTCCTGTACGAGTGCCTCTTCCTTATACCAGTGGCCTCTGCTCTGAAAGCTGACATCAATGCCAGCAGGGAAATCCTTCAGATAAAAACTGTCACTGTTTGACACGAAATGAAAGACACGCACACACCAAGCTGGAAAGAGCAAAAAGAAGGAAGGTTTATTTTCAGACCTCGTATTTATAGAATTACAAAGGTGACCATGGACTGGAGGATGCAATTGCCACCTCTCCAACCACACTGGTCAAACCAACAGTCAATTAATTCTCTCCTCCTCCAGAAAAAAATGCAAACAATCATTGTTTACATGAAAATGCAAGCAGACTAAAAATCAAATATTGCTCCAAATTTAAACACCTTGAGAACATTTACACGAATTCATCTTTTCTCTTTACTTACAGGCTATTATTAGTTAGTTATTTTCTTACCAAAGCACTGGAAAAGCTTGCTGTCTCCTATGAGGTATTAGGGCTTCAGATTTATAACTATACAGTTCATGTAAAAATATTGCTATATAGAACTACTAACATCTTCAGTCATCTCTAATGTAAGTATCAAGAGTAGGCAAAATAAGTAAATAATTTTTAAAACGCATATAGTAAAAGATAAATAAAAGCTTTGTCAATCCACATGAACATGACAAACAATTCCACTTTGGAAATTCTGTAGTACACAGATCTATCACTTGAAGGCATAAAAAAATAAAAAACATTTGTTCTGTTTAAAACATCACAAGTGTTAAACTCACCCTCTTATTTTTGATCTGCTTTAGATGTTACAAATAATTCCTGCTTTGACGGGCAATCTGACTCTACAAATATTCTGAGTGCCTAAGACAGCATTTAACTTTCATTTGGTAATTTAATAACTGTAAATGAGGCGCACATAAACAAAGAATTTGTTTGGAGAGCCCCATCAGCTGATGTCTGAGATGGGAAAGAAAGGTCCCCTTTGTCTACCTAAAAGATGTTTTTCCAAGTGACCTCTGGCATGTCACTTAAATTGAAAGGAGGGGCCTGAAGCTTTCATGAATCTGAGGTTATATTCCTATGTGACCTTTGCTAAAGACTTTGAATTTACCTAGTATAAGTTATTACAAAAAACATCAGTTTGTTAAATTTAGAATATCAAATGTGCTATAAGTAACATCAAAAATGAACAACATGTAGAGTCCAAAACAAAATTAAATGTAGGTCTCATGCAAAACAAAATTGTCTGGTTTACTGATGTCATTCAAATAATGATTCAATAACACTTGATTCGAATACATGCACTGCTCCAAGTAGCTAAAAATCAGTACAAGACTGAGATTATAAATCTAATCACATTCACCTCCTTATATGGATTTATTAAATTACCAAAGGTCTTGATTTTAGTACATCACTAGCAGCAGCACAATCATATAATGAAGCACATTCAGACTGGCTCATGCTGCAATAATCCACATTGACTTAGCACTTTAATTACTCATGTTTCAGCCTGCTATAAGCTACTGTAAGGTTTTCCTTTACAAGTCAGGGTTTATTTTCTCCCATCAGTGTCTAAATAAGTAGCTAAGTATTCCTAGTTGCTTTGGGTTTTTATTTCCATGGAAGTCTCTCCAAATACAAATAAATGCCCTAATGCCTGGCTTAAAACTTCATTCCCCAAATCTGACCCAGAAAAACTTAATATGCCAATTTCTATGATTAATTTTTTTTTAAAAATTCCCAAGCAGCCACCTAAGTGATCTAATTTATTTAAAGTAAAATTAGCTTTCTCTCCCTGTTCCTCTGGTATTAAAATCAAGCTGTGTCCCATTGCAGTTCTGGTGTTTTACCTTGATATAGGTAAGACTAACTAGCACTTTGATTGCTCTTCTCACACAATTGAATACAAAGACTTCCAACCACTTCTGCCCACTCCATACTTTTCACCTCAGCACAAGTGCAAAATGCCACATCCAAGGCAGTTACATCACCCTAATGGTATTCAAAAGCTAAGTAACACAGTATTAGCTTCACTCACACTAGTGATTTCTTTATGCATTGTTAAATAATACTACACAAGCTTAAGAACAGGATAAAATTCCTAACTATGGCTCTCTGAAATTATAACACTGGTGCACCATAACATACATACTGCAGTCCTGAAACACCACATCTTGAAAGCCATATCCACACTCCTGGTCACTGCAGTTAAGATATGCAGATCTGTAATCTAAAGCCAAAAATAAAGCAGTGTAGGAATACCTAATTCTTGCTTAAAGTCCCAGTCTTAAAACCACAGTGATGAGATTTCCATAAGCTTTGCTTTCTGCAGCCATTCCACCACAGCCTGGCAGTGAGTCACAAATGCAGTCACAAGTCACAAATCCCTGTTAGACACAAGTTCCAGGTTTGCAGAACGCAAAAGCCATTTCCCAAAGCAGCACAGCACAGCATAAGAATAATCTTCACAGCAGCACAGCTCCCTCTCCAGCACAAGGTAAGTCCACAGCAGGACATGGAATAACATGGTTATCCAGGACTGTTTTTTCTTAATGACAATTCTGATTAGTATTTATGGTGATTTTAGGAAAAATTTAACCAACTACACAATTTAAGTAAGACAGAAGTACCCTTTTCACCTTCCTTCCCACACTAATTTTCACATTTAGTAATATTTATTGAGATATATTTGGATAATATTTTTTAATTAATAAAATATTGAGATTTTGAGTATGTTAATTACATAAATTCAAAAGGGTGGGTAGAAATACTTGTAAAAACAACTAATCACAAGTACATAAACAAATTACATAATTAACAGAACCTGACTGACCATGACTTAAACTTTTTTCCCCACCACTGTCTTACTCCAGTTACTGCAACCTTCTCCAACACCCTTCAAATACACCTTCCTGACACAGGACAGCAAAACTCCGACACTTGCCCAAACCAGAGGTGTTAACTCAGCACTCCCTGCCCAGCAGGCAATTCCAATGCATTTTCGTGGTTTGTCTTTGAGACCCAGATCTCCTGATTTGGTTTTAAGACTAGTCAAGAAAAAGTTGTCACTTGCAAAGCCTGTTAGGTCTCTGGAAGATTTTGAAACTCTCGACTTCTCTGGAATACTACCTGCACTTAGAAGTTACAATAATATGTATTCTAGCATTCACTGCTATTTTCAGTCTAGGACTGATTTATATGCACATCAAGGGATTTCTTAACACGTAAAGCTCATCTTAGCCCCTCAACATGCTAACATGGAGATTAGTTACAGCAGCTGATGCACTTTAAAGCAAATTAAAATAATATTTTAAACCTACCACAGCATGAAGAAGTGAAACCCCCCTTTTACCTCCCACACTATTTTAGACAAAAGCATAAGCCAGTGCCCTCTTGGCTCTTAAATCCACCAAAGCAAAATGTAATTTCTACACGAAGAATAAAAGTTTTGTTCAAAGAAAACCTCATTGTAGAAGAGGACAGCACTCACAGAAAATGTGAACAGGACAATAGGTGGAACCTTTCACCCATCTGAGTGAAAGGTTTAAGTGAAATTAAGTTGCTAATTCTCCAAGTGAAAAAAATCAGGCTGTGTAGTATATCACGGTAGTCACAAGGACAGTTGCATTTTTATTATATAGTCCCCATGCTCCTAGCAACAAACTACAAAATATCTAATTCTAAGAAACATTCTAAATAGTGCATTTTTGACTGATTTTATCAGTCATGCAATACAAATGAAAGTAGGAAAGAAGTCAACCCAAGCATGCAGTTGACTATGGCCAATATTCTGCTTGCTACCACAGAACTGCCAAACCTTTGTGGGAGGATTAAGGGGAAAAAAAATTTCAAAAGAAATTTTAAAATGCACTAAAGGGTACTAAAAGATGCAGCTTTTTTTTTTCTGTGGTTGTGGAACTGACTTCCTTTTACTATTTGCATTTGTGTTTATATTCCAATTGTTCATTAGCACACAGATAACCAGCTCCTTAGCCAGCTAAAACTTCAATTGTGTCATGTAAACAGGACTTATAAAGAGCTGTGTAAATGGTATGTCACACTTCATTCATGTTTGACAGAACAGTCACCTTTTATTGCAGGAGAAATAAAGTCAACATGTATCTTGGAAACAGGTAATTACTTGGACACAAATGGAAACAAAGCTTAATATAACGGGAACACAATAGATTCTATAGCATATAACTTGGTTATCTTTCAAGACAAGATCTTGGGCTTAGGCTACTTGGACAATTTGCCTGAGACAACATAAATATATAGGAGAAAACTCAATACAATAGAAACACTATTTTAGTTTGCATTCAGGATTTAACTAAATGAGCCCTGCAGCCAAACTGCATTGCATTTGCTCTTCTTTTACAAAGTAAAAAACAAGTAAGGAAAATAATTCTACTACACACAAATGTTTTTGTATTGCAGCTATCAAAAACAGATCCGTATTTGCTGAATCCATTTCTCAAAAGCATGCAGTACTGACTAGGAATGAAAATCCACACAGGGAGCAGATGGATTCAGATGATTTTGGAGCTAAAACCACTGCCATCTTCTAAAATTTTTCAGACCACCACAAAACTCATTGTCAACTTTGTATTTATTGTAGTTCTGCAAAGTCACAGCAAATCATTTTTCCCTGCCTGTCATACCACAATTAAGGAGCCACTGGAAAACAGACAAACCAGAAACACTTTTTATTTCAGGGTCTACAAACACACACATACTGGTAGCAGCTCCTGAGCACAAATCATAAGGTACATAATCATAAAGTGAACTACTTTACACACTTCTGGTGATTTTAAAGAAACAGATCAATTAGCTTGGGTGCTGAGTGTTCAACCTGTGCTGCTTTCAAGGATCTCCTCCTTCCCAGGAGCCGTATCTCCCTCACTGCAGAAGCAGCCTGCAGTCCCTGCTCCCCAGGGCTGTATTGCTGCTAGACACAAAACCAGGTACTGCTCTCCTGCATCACTGGGAGACATAAACCAAGGGCACACCTACAGAATTTACTCTGCTTTGAAGCAGAAGGGAAAATAACAAAACTGTTATCTGCATAGGGAAAAAACCATTTAAAGTATGTGCAATCTATAAACTTTAAACTGGAAAGCACTGCAAAAAAATGTTAAAATTGCCTTAAATGAAGGGAATTAAAGCTAGCATTTGCAGCATGTGAGGCAGACAAAAAACAGACATCCCACAAAGCATCCCCCTTTCTGATGTGTCTTAGACAAAAGCACAGGGCTGTCCACAGAGCATCAGTCCTGATAGGATACTTGTTGAGGCAGGCAGTTCCAGCAATCCATCTGTTGGCTTTTGGTTTTGGGTATTTTAACTTATTTGAGGATTCTTGTTTCCAAAGGAAAAAAGCTCTCCCAGACATAAATGTGATCAGGGATCTGCTTAGTGATTAACCCAGCTGAAATCAGTCAAAGACAACTCAGCTTTAACAAGAACAAAGGCATTCAGTACTCACTCTTAATAGGATTCGTCAGTAGGAAAAAAATATTCAAATGAAGTACAATTCAAATATCAGGGAAAAAATTCACAACAAAGAAAGCCTGATGGCACTGAAGTACAAGGAATGTTCAGGTTGTGTCATGGCTGTCCTTGTCCCTATAGAATCAGGAGCTGCCTGAAGAGGCAAGGGAGGAACACTAAGGTAGAAAATCACAGAAAAGTATTAGAAAACTGTTAAAGAGAGACCCATTTGAAAAGACTCAGATATGGTAAGCGTCTGGTAACCAGACCATCACAGAAAGCAAAGCACTCAGAACAAGAATGCCAGGAGGACATGGGCACATTGTGCAAAGTACATGCCACACCTGGAAGAAAAACTGTTAAGCAGCAATGACATAACATTATTTTTGGATAAAATAAACCCTGAGAAAAAGGACAGGTAAGAGAATTACAAGTGTTTCTTCGTGGTAGAAGAAATACCACCAGGATTCAAAATTGACACAATCACAGATTTTGTGATTGTGATTATTGTGTCAGATATATAACACAGGCAAGTTTCTGCCTTGCATCAACGCAGGCCCCCTCAAACATAACCAGGATACTTCACCTACAGAAACATGCAACAATGAATACCAGGAAAAGGAAAAACAGCAAGAAAGTCAGCACTGGATGCTGGATCAGAGTCTAAAAACCTTTAACAGCATTTGCCAACTCATTTTGCCTGCTAAGTGAATTTTAGCATTTACATTCCCTGCTCAGTTATCCCAGATACAATATTGATGTGGCTTTACTGATCCCTATGCCTGAGACAGCCCACAACCATGAAGCACTTTCTACACGGCCTCTAACAGTGCAGTGCATAAATTGTAAATTATTAAACTTAATAAAAACCTTAATAGCAGCAGACTCTACAGGCATAGGTCTTACCACAATATAAAGTTTTGGAAATACTTTCCTTTTATCCCAGCAGTGTTTAAATGTCTACTGTAATAGATTAAACCATCTACAGTGCATGAAGAGAACCACGTTAGAGCAGCAATACCACTATGTAAGATGTAATTACTTACCCCAAAAAGAAAATGGAAAAGAAACTGAAGTTAAACCTGTAAAAAAACTTAAACAAGCAAACAAAAAATAAAAATCCTTAATGGCACGATCCTTAATTGCCTAGACCTCATATACCAGACACAGGAACTTGTGAGAACACTACCACTAACTTTAGGAAGCACCACTCACAATCTCTCTAAACCAGCAGTCCAGTCTGATCTATGACAGAGTTTACTGGGCAGAAAGTCCATCAAATCAAGAATTTTCAATACCACTTGAAAAGCAGCACTTGAAGGGAATGCTTGTGCTGTATCAACCACACCAGAAATAGATCAGGAGAAATTGCATGACATAAGGACTGAGAAACATAGTCACTGCAAAACCCTAATACACAGCAGACAAACAGAACAAAGGCAAAATATAAATCACTCCAAGATAAATTAGTTCCTCTAGCCACTGCCTGATAAAATGATTATAAGTCCTAACAGAATAAAGACTAAGTATTAAAGCAATAGACAGCACTACCTCCTCAAAAATACCCAAGGGCCACAGTAGGGTTACTGACATGCCCATTACTGACAGAACAAAGCATTGGAAACAAATCCCAAAAAGTTAAAGCGCCCAGGAAGAAAGCCTAACAAGAGCACAGCATACTACACAGATGTTTCAAAAATGCATGTGGAGTGGTACAGGCAGGATGGAGCAGGCAAACAGGAACACCAGTAAAACCACACCGAAGCAGAAATGTCACTGTTACCACACACCAGCAATGTCATTCTATGTATTCCCCAAGTAATAACCCAAACAGGAGCTTGAACAGTTCCTTGAGCAGGAACACCAGCAAAAGCATCTTCAATAAACATGCTGAAAAAAGATATACATATAGGACCAGACACCGCTGATAAGACAAGCCCTGTGACATGGGATATGGTTTTTGTATGGCTTAGCTGTGCAAGTCTCTTCAGCCTTCTCTCCCACATACAAACCCAGCCTGTGTGCTGTACAGTGGCACCCACACCACAGATGATAAAATCAGCATATCCATTAGTAAGTGCCTACTTGTAACAGACAAATATTTCATGATTTCACCCACAGCCATAAGTAAATTCATATTGATTTTAAATTAAGTAGTTTGAAATGTTTCATGTTCACACCAATAAGGATTTGTTTCTCAAGTAATGTTGATACAACCCAACTTATTCTAACTGGTACGTTAAAACAACGTACTTTTTCATCAAGAAGTAGTATGATAATAGTTCACCTCTGCAAATGTCTAACAAATATTGCAGAAATACAAAAAAGAGAAAACCACATTTCCTCTCTATCCAAGCAAATACACCCAGCTGTCCTCAGTCACCAATCACCCACACCGAGTGCTTTGGAAAAACACTTCCTCTCTACATAGGAAAAGCTTGCATACAACAAGTTGTAATGTTTTCACTTTAATTAAACCTACTCCTTAGTGCCCCATTTTAGATGACAACTTGAACTGCATGTATTGGAAATTTTTTAATTGATATTGCCACCTAGCGGCTTGTTTCAACAATATTAAATAATCATA
Organism: Ploceus nigricollis; assembly: GCA_013399945.1. NCBI lineage: Eukaryota > Metazoa > Chordata > Aves > Passeriformes > Ploceidae > Ploceus > Ploceus nigricollis. The sequence continues at coordinate 319,310 of VXBC01001532.1, read as the reverse complement.
AAAGCCAGCAGGAGAACATCAACGTCTACAATAATTTTCCCAAGACCCATCAAATATGGTTTCTCACCAGTATAGAAAAATTTAATTCTGCTTTCACCCAAAACAAAGGAAATCCCCAATGACTACGTACAGAATTAAACCTAAGGTAGTACATACTCCCCAAAATAAAATTATTTCTATGGCCAGAATAAAACAGCATCATAAAATCATTTGGTTTATGTTATGTAATAATGCAATATTGAAAAACTCTCCAAGCACATAATTCCAGAGAAGTACCACTACGAAAATCTATGTATAAAGTTTACTTTTGCCACTTTCTTGAACACAAAATAGAGAAGAGGAACATATTTCCCATCTCTCTGATCCTCAGTTTAATGTAGGTCTGCTGTTGTGTTTCATGTCAAGATGATCTGAATACCCTACATACAGAAATTAAAATGCAGAACAAGCCCTAATAAAAGGGAAAACAATTTTCAAAACAATTATGCTGGCAAGTGCATCTTAGTTATATGAGAAAAGAAAAACTAGACAAGAAGTTCTTAGTATGTATGCAGCTTTTCCATTGCTATTTCATATAATAAAAAAAGTGTTTAGGTTGGAAAACATCTTTAAGATCATCAACTAGAACCAGTAACTTACCATCACCATGTTCACCACCAAACCATGTCACTAAGTGCCACACCCACATGCCTTTTGAACACTTCCACAGGTGGTGATTCCATCACTTCACTGGGCAGTCCATTCCTTTGACAATCTGACCACCCCTTCAGCGAAGAAATTTCTCCTAGTACCCAATCTAAGCCTCCCCTGGTGCAACCTGAGGCCATTTCCTCCGGTGCTGTCACTTGTTCCCTGGGACAAGAGGCCAAGCACCACTGCTGCAGCCTCCTGTCAGGCAGTTGTAAGAGGGATAAGGTCACACCCCTGAGCCCCCTTTTCTCCAGGCTGAACACCTCCAGCTCCCTCAGCTGCTCCTCATCAGACTTGTACTCCAGACCCTTCCCCAGCTCTGTTGCCCTTCTCTGAACTCTCTCCAGCACCTCAATGTCCTTCTTGTAGTGAGGGGCCCAAAACCAAACACAGGATTGAGATGTGGCCTCACCAGTGCCAAATACATGGGGATAATCACTGCCCTGGTCCTGCTGGCCACACTGCTGTGTATACAAGCCAGAATGCCTCTGGCCTTCCTGGCCAGCCTCAGCCAGGTGCACACAGGCTCACTGTGATCCAAGCCAACATACACACCAAATAGAGTCCTACAGTTACAGACAACCCTGCTCTTTGTTCAGACTATAGCCACCCTCAGTACCTTGTGGAAGCATAGGTGTTTATCACGTAGCATTAGTAAAAACTGATTAACAAGACAGCAATTTTCATACTTTCTGCTTCTACATCCCTATTCCTAATGGCCAAAAATACTTTTTTTTTTACCTTGCTGCTTCAAAAACCTACGTAATTTTCATGTGTCTGTGCATCCAAGCTTTTTCCACAGCATGAGGTTCAACAAGACCAATGCCAGGTCCTACGGTTTGGTCACAACAACCCCAGGCAGCACTACAGGCTTGGGGCAGAACGGCTGGAAAGCAGCCCAGTGGAAAAGGACCTGGGGGTGCTGGTGGACAGTGGCTGAACATGAACCAGTGCATGCTCAGGTGGCCAAGAAGGCCAATGGTATTATTATAGCATAGCCCATTAATATATCTATTTATATACATAGAGAGAGAGACTGGTTATTACTCCACATTTTTTATACATTTTATATAAAAACAATACTGATGTCATAATCAGGAAAGAAAAAAAAGAAAAAATATTGTCCTATAGTGACAAAATATTATTTTCCTTAACCTTGAGGAGATACATAGACATAGACCAGGTCTTTTGCTTATATCATCCTCTGAAATACTCAAAAGATCTCTCCATTATTTGCTGCCAAGTTTCTGATCTACTTCAGAACACTAAGTATTTCTATAATGAACCTAATACTTTGAAAATGCATTCAAGCTCTTTCAACTATATTTAGCTAAAATGTTTATCCAGTGTTTAGTCAATTCAATGCTACATAGCTCTGTCCTCATATCTCAAAGCCCTTAGAGTTTCTTTCATGACTGCAGGTACAAAAGTTCTATTGTGAGAAGAAATAACAGCTTTCTAATGAGGTGCTGAATAACTACATGTTAAATGTGAAGAAAACCAAAAGCTACTCTGCAAACCACCAATATTTAAAGACAGTACTTCAACAGGATGCGACCTTCACAGGTCTCTCCAAAGCTTATTTGCAAATGAGAACTTTCCCACTACCCAGATTTTCCCACTAGCTACTACTGCAGCTCCCAGCAAGAAAGTAATTTAGGATAAAAATAAAATAGTTTAAGATTATACAGACTTTCTGTAAAAACAAAGCAGATTGTATTGGAATCTTAAAGCTAATCCTCTTACAGTTTTTCAAACGTACAGGAAGAACCCCTTCCTCTGGTAGCATCCAGCCTACCTGAACAGAGAACAATGATTGCTGCTCACCACGGATCACGCTAAGCAAGACCATGGAGCCAATAAAAATGCTGCTGCCATTGCTTATAATGGGCCACAGGCTTTGTGTTAAGGTGAGCCTTGGGACTTTCCACGTTCTGACTGAAGATTTGGCCTGCCTGGAGATTTCTTTCATCATTGAACAGCAACAACCCACTGATCAAAGGACTATTACCTACTTTTTCAGCTATTGCTTCACCTCGTACAGTTGTGCAGCACAGCATCCATTGTTATACATATATCTGGAACTAATACAGCAATAATAATTATTCTGTTTAAATAACTATTTAACATGCTGGAATAAAATGAAGAATAAAGGGTTCAAGATATGGAACCACTGCAGAGGACTAGAATGTGACAGGATGATACAGAGACTTGGGGCTACAAACCAGTGTTCAGCTGGTGGCTGCAGAACTGTTACTCACAGAAGTAACAGAGAATAAGCATCAAACTGTTGTGAAATACACCATTATATAGTAAATCTGGTTAGCTTGACATTGATTGTAACATGGATTTACAAGGCAGCACAGAAATAACCTGTAGAATCAAATAAAAATTATTCAGATGGATTTCAGAATAAGGAGTAAAAAGCTACCAACATCAAGCTCACAGACCTCTCAGCAGGGCCAGGAGGCTGATGACTGGCAATATCCCTCCCTTCTCCCAAATGAAAGCATCCATCCCAGAAGGGCACTGGGGAAAGAGCAGGTACTACAAAGTTCGGGAATCTATCATTTTGTCTGTAAGCAACTGGAAACAAATACTGACATCACTGTAACTCAACTATCAATAATTATTTGGTTGGACCTTTAACACTTTCTAGCAACCTCCCTGAAACCTGAGTGCAACAAAGCAGTGAGCAGAGACTCCGAGGAAGGGCAGATTCAGATGGATCCATTAGTAGCTATTTAACCTGCAGAGAAATACATGTCCAAGCTGCATTAATAGAATACCTCAGCAGCTGGTGGGTGCAGATCATGCTGCAAGCATGGGCAACAAGCAGTGAAGAACTTGAGGCTGAGAAAGCACACAGCTGGAACACTCATTAGATTCCCTTCTTCCCAGCCTCCAATAAGAAAAGAGTGAGTTCAGAATTAATTTATCATCCTGTAAATAAGACAATAGGTTACTTGGAGGGGAAAGAGCAAGCCATTTTATTTATACATACAACACACAGACATGCTCTCTTCACCTCACTAGGTGCCCATTTCCAATTTTCACAGTCTTATTAGAGCATTTTGGGTGCCTGCTCACATTAACTGGAGCACATGCACATACTTTCCCCATCAGTGAAACCCTATATTGTACATCACTCTTTCCATCTTCTGCTGAAGTAATAGTCCCCTTACTCTGGCTCTGCCCTGTCTTCTACCTCCTTTCTCCAAACACCCTCCTCTTTATATTCCTATATATCTGCTAAGATAAGGCAGTATCACTATACACTCACTGACTCTTCATTCTGATATTCTAGGTATATTCTACTTACTGGAAGCAAATATGGCCTTTGCTGCTTTCCATTGCTGCTGATAAAAGCCAAAATTAAATTTTATCCTGTGAAATGGGGTGAATATGCCTTTAGTTCTTGATTAGGTTTTATTTCCATGTGATCTATAGTAACTCAGTTTGAATGAAACCATATAATCTTAAAAACAAGGCAGCTTACTCCTTTTTATTTCACATGTTTATAATTGTCATACATTGATGAGAACACCACAAGAAGCAAACCCAAGAAGAGGGGTGATAATACTGGGCAAAGAAGTGAGAGGGGACCAATTTTTCTACTTTGTGGTTTTCAGCCTCTCCTGGAACACTAAGATTACACACTTCAACCCTGCTATGAGACTAAATGGACTTCATCTACTGAGTTTAAATGATATTTAAAGACTCCCAAATTAAGTTTCCTATGTAAAGGCAATAGTTTATGTACATGCACATATATAACTATTACTTATTACCGATACCAATGCAAATCAACCATGAAATATGAAGTATAATGTATTTCCTCAAAAATAAAATATTGGCAGAATTGACACAAACTGTGGAGAAAAAAAATTTATTAAGGATACAAGCACCAAAACGCAATAAAATCTTTTGCTTAGTTCTGCAGTATTATTTTAAAGCAGCTCCTTTATTACCAATGTAAATTTCATGGCATCAGCACTGAAATATCACTACAGAACAAAATCTGAGAAAAAGTTTGAAAAGCAGACTCTGAGAATTAAGATTCTTCTTGCTGGATATTGCAGCAATCATTGCTAAGTCAAACATGCCAGCATCTGGTGCACCACAGTTCAGAGTTTAACATAGTGATTTAAACCATGCACAGTTTCAATTCAACTTAATACCTCGGGCTGTGAACTGTAATTAGGAAGAAGCTGGCACATATTCAGTTCCATTGGCCTTGCCTATTAACATCACCATGTCTCAAAAATATTCTCAATAAACCAACAGGACAAGCAAGTTCTCTGCACTTTGCCCATCAGGTCCTGATGCTAAGAAACAACTCACAGAGGTCCCATGAGGACTGGTTTGCTTTTTTAGGTTTTTGCTAACTCTTACATTATTTTCATTATTTTTGCCATAATTAAACACATACTGTATAGATTTAAGAGAGACACTGTCAACATATACATAGTGTCACTTTCTGATTTAAAAATCTCAGTCAAATTCTCCTACTTAAATGCATGTCCTCCATAAAAATTCCCACTTATTGAAAAAATCAGATAAAGTGATTTTTAGCAATCTATGCATCTCACAAATAAACTGAAAAGATAATTATTTGCTGACTCTTAATTTTCTGGTGTTAAAACCATCATAAAAGGACCTTCTTTTACCGTTTCATAGTTTTATTTTTAAAGTGGCTTTACTACTTGACATACTTATGTAAAATGTTGATTGTTTTAAAGTGGAAAGGAGCATAACAATGCAAATATGTCAAACTGTTTGATTCACATTGATTCAGCACAATTGAAAGAGTGAATTATTCCTTTTTACATGTATAGCCCCCCAGTTATCATGTTCCTTTCTCATCATTTGCAAAAGCAGATTATCAGACAAATCCATTAAGAAAGGCCTAGAATTTTAACTATAAAATGAATTCCACTCACCAGACACTGATACATACAGTGATCCCACACACTGATGTATAGATAAAACTATAATGAAAACAGAAAAACTTTAAAAATAAATCTGTGATTTTGCTTCAATATATATATATTCAGCTGTAGTTTATTTTAATGTTCCTTTTGGTTGCAGCTATTAAAAATTCTCTGTTTTCACTGGCACAGCAAAGCACAAGTCAAGGATTAAGACAAGCAGCTCCTGGAGAGAAGGTACAAGTGGAAGAGAAGGGAGTCTGATCTACTTAAACTTTATCTCAAGTTTTTGTAATGCTACAGTTAGGACAAGATATGGCACCGTGTGAGACACAAGCTACTGAGAGTCACTCTGGAAACAAAAAATTAGATCAAAATGATCATTTTAAAAGAGTAATATGTTTATCCCCAGGACAAATATTGTCATTACACAACACTGATTTTCTGGTTTCAGAAATAAACTTTAGAGAATACAAGTATACTACTTTTCAATTATAAGAACATGATAAACAATTTTATTTCCTGTACCATGTTTCTTATACAATATGTAAAAAATTAGTCAAACTTCATTGTAACATTTTTAGATAAACTAACCAATTCTCAATAACACTTGTTTCAGACAAATGAAGAAAAATCAGTATTGTCTATCGGAATAAATCATTTCAACCTTGTTTTTAAATACTGGTTTTACCAAATAGCTTGGATTAGCAGTGAGAATGCAACACTTTAAATAACTGATCCATACTAAACACCAAAGCAGTTTTGTACCAGGTATCTGGTGATCTAAAATACAGTGGTAGCCTCAGCATAGTTCTTTCTCTCACATTTTAAGTCCACTTGAGCTGTACATACTGCGTTTTCACATCCTGCTTCTCCAAGAGCCTTGACTGGCTGGTGTGCCCAAATCATGTCTGCCCACAACAGCATTGCTGAGTTCATCACAAAGCTCCCAATTCCCAGCACTGCTCATTCCTGATTAAAGAGTGTCTCTATGAAATGCACAGCGTGGAAGCAACTACCAAAATCTGTGTGTGTCATCTTCTCAACACTGCTGACACAATCCAACTTAGAAGTTACTATATAGAAAACATTTCTAGGAAACAAAAAAATAAACACTAAAATCTCTAGTCAGCTTTAAAAAGAGAGGCAATGCTCCAAGAGTATTTGACTGAAATTTGGTTAGAAGTCTAGGGACCAGCATAATGGACTTGGACACCAACATGTGCTGAGACACTGTGTTACTAATATACAAAACAGGTCACCCCAAGAAATAGACTACCTTAAAAAAAAGTCAAATGCTTTTTCAGATATTATTATCCATGAGATGTTCTTTTGAGCCAGAATTCATAATAGTATCACAAAGCTCCTGGCTGTATCCAGGTTTCCCTGACACTTTACAACATTCACCAGGGAATAAATCCTGGCAAAAGGGATCTGTCATACTGTGCCTTCTGACACCAGGAAAGGGAACTTGAAAGAAAGCTCAAGCCTCTGATCTCCTCAGAGCTCCCTCTTTCATAAAAGTGCTGAATTACGGCCACTGCACTAAAAAGAAAAATCATTTAATGACCCATACAGCCTCATTCTAACCCAATCACCATGTGTTTGTTTTGTAACTCAGAGTTACCTGGAAGCAGTCAAGCAGCATGCTGATACCTGTGTGTAAGTGAAACTTGATAGCAACACTTCCCTTTTAATCACTCACCTTCCAACTCCATCAGTCTGTTGCTATTAATTATTCTGCAGAAGGGTCATAAAGCTACTGGCCATCCCTTACACACCAAAGCCTAGCACGGCCTATAATCTTATAATTGACGCTTGCACATGGCAGGTTGAAATAAGCTTGAAATTCCTTAGGCATCTTGACTCTTGACTCATCTCTTCACAGGTGAGTGAACTACTGAGCTATTACATAAGCGTAAGAACTGAAACCTTAAAATAAAGCTACTTGTTCACAGCAACTGAGGAAATAATCTGAATTCTTGATTCACAACCTTAAAGCAATCCCAGGCTCATTTTGGCATCAAACTCAGACCTGCAGATGGCATCAAAGCCTACAGGAAAGTAGCATTTGAAGCATGCCCATTCCTTCAGTATTTTTCACTCCCTGGAAAGCCTCCTCACCCTCACATCATAACCTTCCTGCTCTTGGGCACAAAAGCTCTTCTCAAACACACCTCTGATTCACTGTACACTGGGATTTAGGAGCTAACTCCAGTTTCACAGCTCCTTCCTGAGCCAGGTACAGAAGTGCCACACATTAGACCACCCTGTTTAGATCCAGGCTCACAGATCCTGTCAGGATTGTGAATACCATCAGATGCTGCAAGTGATCCGCAGAGGTGGCCTTGAAAACCTAAGGGCTGCCACACCAATCTAGGTCAAACACATACCTAGGCCAGTATTATAGCACTGGGTGCCAGAAACATACACTTAGAGATGAGTACACAAGTGGATCACTCTGTATTAGGACAAATTTGCTTGACAGGTCTTCAGCAAACAGGGGCTTGGAAAATCACACTGCACTGACAGTAGCATTCTTAAAAACTACTGATGATTCTGGTTACCAGTCTTATCCTTCTTAAACCCACCTGGAACTTGGACTCTACAACATATTGCAAAGCTACATTCTGTCTCTTATACTGTACAAAAAGAAGTTGGGCCGGGTTTTTTTCCACTGAAGTCATTCTTTGAATATCATTGTTTTGTAATGAATAAAGGCAAGTAATTTCTTCTTCCCTTTCTATAACTGTAATGATTTTTTAGGCATATCAAAATGCTTCTTAATAACCTTTACATATCTGAAATGTACTAATCATTAATTAAGCTGCCCAGTATCCTCAGTCACCTTTATTACCTTCTTCTTTGAGCAGTTTTTAGTTCTGCATAATCTTTTTTGAAACAGTACGATGTGAACTATGTAATCATCATAAATGTAAACCACCATTTATAAAGAAGCACCATTTATTTTAAAACATTAGCTTTCAAACATTAAAATAGCCACAAAAAAAGAGTACACTTTATTCATTACATATTTAGTCAAGTACCTTACTTAATTCAAGTCTCAGCTGCACTTAACAGCATTCTTTTAATTACTTTTTACTTGGATTTTAATGATTTTTATTAATTGCTTGGATTTTTTAATGATTTTAATGATGTTTTTAAAAAATCTACATCCCAATCTGTGATGAAGGAATAACATCACATACAGGTGAGCAACAACAGGAATGTAACAGGCAGCAGACAAACAGTTATTACACAGAGAAATTACTGGGGTGAAACATGAGACTAGAAAAAGCAGAGCAGTGCAAAGGGAAGAAATATGTCCCAAGAGAGCTTTCTTCAGAAACATGAATACGAAACCAATACAATTTTAATACAGTTTGAAAAGTAGTAAACAACTGATTTTAACATTGGAATTTAAGGTACATATACTGTAGCTAGACTGCTCTGACCTTTATCACAGCAACAAGAACAGCAGAGACATAATTTTTTTCCTCAGGGATAGGAAAATATAATTGACCTCTAATGATGGAATACTCCCTTCCATTTTAGAAAACTGCAAACTAAGCATTGATAATAGCTCAAGGCAACTGAAGCCCTTGGTTCTTTTAATCTCCTACATTCAAAGTATCGACTTTTAATTAACTAACTTCTGTTGAGGAAAAACAGTGAGGCACCAATACTGTCAAGAAGCATTATTTCACCAGGGTCTATTCAGTAGTTTGCCTTTAACCAAGAAGCTCAAGATAAGATTCCTTTAGCATTAACACTCAAAGAGACTTCCTTAGCAGAACATTACTTCATTATGGAGAACATCGATATAAAAGTCAAAAGTCTGCCAGCTGCTTTGCTGGACAAAATCAGAGTATGTGTTATTTAGACATACACACTATTTTAATCATAGGATTTCCCAATGTATAACTTAAAATAAAAACAGTATACATGAAATGCAGAAAAAGTTAGTACCTTTACAGAGGTTCACTTTGAAATTTAGACCACCTTTTTCAGCCAAAAATCTTGTTCAGAATATCTTCTTTAAATACAAAAAGTCATTCTATAGTTATCTTAGGCTCAGATGCAGACTGCTGCAATTCTGTTCTGTTACATGTGCTTTATTATATTAGGCTTATTTTTCCAGCCACTTCTGCACATTATCAGAGATCCATCCAAACACAATAGTTTCTAAAAGCAGAGTTCATACTAAAAGGTGTATTACTGGAGTAGACAGTGGACACAAGAAGACTGCTATCAAAGCTCCGCCAACTTCAAATAGGACCATCCCTCTTACACTTACCATATGGTGTAACTGTTAACAAATTAAAAGTGAAAAATGAGATAACAAGGATAAGGGCTGTAGAGAAGGGGAAAAATAAAAGTCTTGCTAGGAAAACCAGGAAGCAAGAGTTATCACTTCAAATATATGAAGGATGAGACAAACAGTACTTTAAAAATACAAATACTGGGAACTGTAATGACAGGTAGAGAGACAATTTTTTGTTTCTTCAAATATTAATATTTTTAATTTTCTCTTTAAACAACCCAGTAAAACAATGCCCATTCCCAAAGTCCCTATAGGCAATTAGAACAGAATTAGTTATTGATTATTAAAATATAGGCTAGATTGCAAAGATGAGAGTCTGGTAGAATCGCAACAAAAGCAATTACTACTAAAAGGGAAGGGATCAATTATGAATACAACTGCTATATAGTTACATTTTCATTTTATCATTTCATTTTCTTCAGTAGAGAACTGAGGTCACCTTATTCACTCTCATTAGATATTGGCATAACTTCGAGTTCTACACTTTTGAATCTTTCCTAATCTTCCTCTTTAAAAGCTTTTAAAAGAAGTTAGACATCCGGAAGTGCACAGTGCAGAAATCTGGCACTTCCCATGTTAGCCAACACAGATGTACTGCACCACTGCGAAGTAGTATCACATGGTCTAAACCACCTGTTCTAAAGTACTGCTTAAAAACAAAACCAAAATCAATCTTGGTATCTGGATTTATACATTTGTATCAAAATATGCAGCACACATAATCCTCTCTCCATAGGTTCACACACCATCATCTAGATTTTTTTTTTACTTACCAAATGCTTTCCTTTAACTTTGGATAAAAGTTAAAATGTACAGTTGACATGCTAAAGAAGACAACTCTAACTGTGTATTCACTTGGTTTTTGTCACATTCACTTAGAAATAAAGTTAAGCAAAAAAAATATATCCAAGGTAGAAGTTTACCCCAGTTGAAGCCTATACTAGTCTGAACATAAAGAGCCTACCATTCTCCTGAATGGAAAAGGCAGATGTACCTGAGGCCATCTGTTAGCACTACTGAAGGACAGTAAACAGGCTTGTCTGCCTGTAAGCAAGTTTATCTCTGAACAGACTCAGGCATCTGTCAAAATCACTATTTCACAGACCTCTCTCAATGTAGACCTCCACTTTAAGGAGAAATAAATCGCAGAGGACCCAAATTAACAATTTTGATTAATCTTTTGTCCAGCTGAAAAAATACATGAGTAGTTTGCACCCACTGAATGCAAATTCATCTATTACAACCAAAATCAAGTGCTAACTTATCATAATACAGTGAGATACTCTGTTTCAGTAGCCTGGATGTTTGCTTTCAAAGTAAAGCCATACTAAGTAAATTTTATTATTACATGTAACTATAGTCTTGATTCAAAGTGCTTCCTCTTAAACATATGAGACACTTAGCTTCTATTTTCTTTTTTTTTTTTGCACCCTACTGAAAAAAAAACAAAACAAAAAAACCACAAAACAGATTCATCTCCACCAGTTCTCCTAATTGACTTAGGGGGTCAACACTGAGCAGCAGCAGCTACAGGACCAATCTTACAGCCTTCTTTGGCAAGTAAGGTCATAACGGACAAAAAGCTATTCAGAGTACTGCAATTTATTCTTGTGTCACCACCTTAATACTCTTCAAACAAAAGCCTGCAAGTAAGCTACAATACGATATAACTCTCCTAGCCAATTTTACAAGAGGAGTCCTGCAGTTCCCTTTGAAGCACATTGTTAACAGCAACAATGGAAGTTACTCCATAAAGCTTTGACCTGGCAGAGGAAAGTTTTCATAAGAACCACAGTTAAGAAAAAAAACTGCTTTGGATCCAAAACTAAGTCACAATTTTCCTGTAGTGAACAAGTTCACGACAGGGAACTTACGGTATAGAATCTCCACCCCTTAAATCAGCATTTTCATTTGCAGGTACTGTGCATTTGATGTGCATCACAGATACTAGAATATGCTGTAGCAGTCGAATTTAAAGTAAGGCTAGGAATAGGACAAAAGAAATACTGGTTTTACTTTGGGGGCCTCAACTATTTGCAAGGAGACTTAAAAACTTGAAAGGAATTTTGCTTTCATATAGAAGCATGAAACAGAGTATGTCGTCTCCAGAGCATAGAAGTGGTTTGAAGAGAGAACATACACAGCAGAAAAGATGGCTCTTGTCAACTACAGCAAAACCACTTGTTTCATAAGGCAACATCGGATTGGAGCACTGCATCTGGAAATGCCAACTCAGCCAGGCAAATGGCCAGCTCCTGACTGTGCACCCTGACTTAACAGTAGCCAATTTCTTCAGCAAACACAAAGACTACCAGTTCTGTACTTATTAAGTCTCTGTGAAAGCAAACTTTTAACAAACTCATTCAGAAAACATCCCACTCAGCTCCCCTAAGAAGTGTATTAAATGCTCTATCACCTAAGAATAGAAGTTTATTAACAACCTTGTGGTTAAGACTTAACTGAAAGCTTCAAAAATAACTCTGAACCTAGAGCTACAACGCAATTTAACCTATTTCTGTTTTCAAACTGGCAAAACACAAATCCATGTAACACTACAAACTGAAGGTTTTTGGAAACAAGGGAATCAGTTACTGCATATCTTGCACATAACATTTGTTTCCATTGCAGTAAGTCCAAATTCAAACAACTGAAAGCATAATACAGCTTTTACACAATGCTGGAGGAAACACCACTAATGGAACAGGATGTGAACAAAGTTAGCTGTCAAAGTCTAATCACCACTACACCAGCACCTCATCTATGTTATTTTTACTCATCCTAAAGGGGAGAAAAGCACCGATTCATTGTAACTAGAAAAAAAAAAGGCTAACCAAATACTTCACAGTCAGAGATATATTATTATCTCTTCCAGTAGAAGTCACAAAAAGACCTTGCCCCTTGAATCATTTGCCATAGCACACAGCAGCATGTCTCCCCACCACATATATATCCACCCATCCATCCACTGCTTCCCAGTTCTAAGACTAGCCAACTAGGAAGAGAGGGAAATGAGTGACATCAGGACGTATTTCCTCGTCAGAACAAAGCAGGTAGACTGGATCCCCAAGTAACAAAAACAAAGACAAGAGCCTACTGGCAACTTAATGAGTCACCAATAAAGTCCCACTGAACAAAACAAGTGAAAGTTAGTAACAGAACCATGTAATCCTTCAAGGACAAAAAATGAAATAGTCCAAAGCCACATTGTCCTAGGAAAGAGCAAAGTGTGAACACTACAGAGATGGAAGAATGTTCCCATGTGGTTCAGTGAAAAGTACCATGAGAAAAGATCAACTGGACAGTGACAAGTATATGAAGGGCTAGCAGAAGACAAGAAGGGGAAAACAGAGAACAATTTCTGTTCCTATATGTAGGATTAACAGAAACTTAAACCAAAGAGATACTGGTATCAGTATCGTTGGTGATTAGACACATCTGGGAAGGGGAAAGAGTCTGATGGTACCGAGGAGGATGAAAAAAGGACTGCCTGTAGACGGGACAATGATGCAGAAAGAAACCTCGGAACAGAAAGCACTGGGAAAGGAGACCAAAAAGATGAGAGAACTGGAGGGAGAACGAAGAGGAACACGTGGGCTGGGCAGATCCCCGACAAACCGGGGGTTCTCAGGGCCAGCGGCCGGAGTGCCTGGCGCGGGTTCCCACGAGGCACCGGGCGGCCCTGCCCGAAGGATGCTGAGCCCGGCGACCGGGCTGGGGACGGTCCCCGAGCAGCCGTGGCAGCATCCCCCGTGGGAGGGCCCGGCCCGGGCGGGTGCTGTGCCCTNNNNCGCCGTGTGTCCCGCGGGCGGCGGGACCGGGCAGCCGGGACGGCCCGCAGGGGGTTACGGGGCGCCGGGAGCGACGCGCGAGGGACGCACAGACAACGGAGGGGTCGCGGGGGGAGGCTCCGTCCCGGCGGGTCGGGGGTCCCCATACTC